>CAUYQV010039151.1:0-31574 GCA_963574575.1 Galagoides demidoff | reverse complement strand
AAACAAACCACCACTAAGTGCTGTACGGTGCCAAGGATCGTCTGCTCCTTGGCCTCCAGGTCAGTTGAGGTGCCTTGGCCTGCCTAAGGCCCCATTCATCTTCTCTCTGATTCACTACACTTCCCATCCCTGCAGGGTTTTTTTTTTCTTTTGCAGTTTTTGGCCGGGGCTGGGTTTGAACCCACCACCTCTGGCATATGGGGCCAGCACCCTACTCCTTTGAGCCACAGGTGCTGCCCCATCTTTGCAGTTTTTTAAGTAATGGTGATGACTTTTCCCAGAACCGCTGGCTTTAGTGCAAATGTATGCAGTTTGCAAGCTGGAGAAACAGGTCTAAAGGTGGAACTCAGGTCTGCTCTCTGCGTCTCATTCTGGAACTCATCCTGGAGAGGCAGAGTCTACGGGGAATATGTATTTCTCAAGGGAGAAGCTGGGGCACCGGGGAGCAGGCGAAGCTTCTAAAGGAAGCTTGGAACTGTTATGTTGTCATGTGTGCCCGTGTTCTAGCGGCTGAAGCAACTCACAGGGTCAAGTCTGTTTCAGTGGAGCTGGGAATTCATGGAGGGCCTGATCACTGGTTTTCAGCTGTCATCATGGAGGTGGCAGTGGCATTTTCCACTGTGGATGAGAATCAGGAAGACTGAGGTTCAAATCTCAACTCCTTCCCTTCCGTTTTGCATAATCCTCAGCAGTTTCCTTAAATGGCTGAGTAATGGTTTCTTATCTGTAAAGTGTAAAGTGAGACAGAAGCTGTCTCACCACGTCTGTGTGTGTGTGTGTGTGTGTGTTGATGTTTAAAAGCATCTAGTGTCTTTCTTGGCTCATAGTAGGAACTCAAAAAAGGTGCACTTTCTTTCTTTCTTCAGTGCTTCCTTATTTTGCCAGATGATACTGATGAACATATTATTAGGTACACACATGATCTGGGGAAGTATTAACTTTACTCAGAACACTTACTGCTTACCACGTGCTGGGAACTGTGTTAAGCATTGTGGGTAAAGTGAAGACCGAATAAACGGACTTGGAGTTAGTGTTTGTGTATTTAATATGTGGCAGAAAAAGAAAAATCCTGGACAGCCTTGCCTAAAGCTTAAGTGCTTAACCTCTGGAGCTTGACTACCTGGGTCTGGTATTGGACTCTGTCCATATATTTACTGACTATATGAACTTGGCCAAATTCCTATCTGGGTCTCTATTTTCTCATCGGAAGAAAGAGGCTCCCAACAGAGCTTATTTCCCAGGGCTACTGTAAATGTTGAATGGATTGACATTGAACAGACTTAGACTAGTATCTGGTACAGTAAATGACCAATAAATACGATCTGTAGTTACTAACATTATAATTGCTATATAGAGATAATAAATCAATAGATTATTATCAAATCACAATAAGCAAGACTTGTCATGAAAGCCTGTAACTGGGAACTGTGTTTTCCCTGCCCTGTAGCCCTTGAACTAGTTGAATATGGAAACATTACCTGACAGGGGGTCAGGAAATGCTGAGCCTATGTCTCTAGAACAGGCATCCTCAAACTACAGCCCACGGGCCATCTGCAGTCTACCTAGGACATTTATCCAGCCCGCCTGGTGTTTTTGCTGCCGCTGCCTGTCCTGCTTAGCAGCCAACTCATTCTGGGGCCCACAGTCTGGCCTTCCAATGGTGGGAGGGACAGCGAACTGGCTCCCTGTTCAAAAAATTTGAGGACCCCTGCTCTAGAAGATCTCTGAATACCTTCTGGTTTTAGAGAAGAATAACAGTGGGGATCTTCTTAAAAAGGAAGATCAGAAAGGGCCTATCTGAGGAGGGGATATAAGATAAATGTCATAAACTCTGAAACTGGCAGAAAGAGGAGGTCCTGGAGGGGCTTTTCAGGCAGAAGAAAGACAAGGATAGTCCCAGATGGGAAAGAGCCACCAATGGTGATCAGATGTTGATCACTGGGGTTGCCCATGGCTGGTTTTGTTAAAAGAACCTTTGTTCCTTTACTGCCAGCTGTAAGCGTCACCATATGGGGAGCCCTCTGCTGAGGCTGTCACATGCTGGAGACCAGGCAGGCGCGCCCCACATCCTGAGGATTCTGTCTGGCATTCCCTATCAGACTGACACCGCCACGCCCTCTGCCTTGACCCTGGACTCTGCACCAACATGTCTGCTGGGCCACTGTTGCATTTCTCACGTCACTCTTGAGCACATCTAGGAAAGGAAACGTAAAGAACAGTCGTCTCTGAGTACATCCTTCTGAATTCACTCCTAATCCCTGCATCTTAATCAGGGGATGGCACCAGCCACATACAGTTTGGGTAACCTTGGTCATGTCATCTCACTTGCCCGTTCATTCACAAATACTTATTCAACAGATGCCAATTGAGCAAGATGTGCGTGCTTGTATGACAGGGAGATTGGTCACTTGCGGCCTCAGCATCTCCTTGGAGGAAGACGTGGGCCTGATCACTGGTTTTCAGCTGTCATGTTGACTCCTAATCCTTATTTTATTAAACAAATTACAGTGGAGTCAAGGTTATTCCTTTAATAGCTTCAGCCTCACTCCCTAGTATCCTGAAGCTTCTGTGGTTGAGAGAGAAAAATGGTAGAGTGGCTGGGAATTTTTATTATTGTTACCCAAAACTCAATATCTCTCTTCCTGGACTGTTTGGCTATGGAGGGAGCTTTGAGAACTGCTGCCCTGAGGCTCCCTGGGGTCCTTTCTGGCTCTGCCACTCTCAGTGTGCTGAGACAATTTTACCTTTATTTTTTTCATTTTTTTCTTTTCTTTTAAGACTGTTTCATATGCATATCTCCAAGAACACTCCCCCCCCCCACCCCGTCAGTCTCAGGAATGCTGCTTCAATTCTGCTTAGTGGGGACCCTGTTAGATCTTCCCTCTTATCTCCCTCTGTTTTTCAGACCCTCGTGTCAGGGAATCCCAGTTGTGTGCATATGTGCACCTCCCCGTACTCAAGGCCCTCACCATGGGTGTCTGTAGCATGGTGATTTTCAACTGGTGTGCTGTCAGAGCATCTTAGGTATGCTGTGACACGTTTTAAAGGTCACCAATTAAATTATTTTTAAAACAAATTCAAAGCACAGTAAGTATGATCTTTCTTTAAGTCTTTTTTTTTTTTAATCAACATAATTGAAGTGTGCTGTGGAAGTTACACTACAGGTTCAAGTGTGCCTTGAGATTAAAAAGGTTGAAAAACAAGATGATGCCTGTGGCTCAAAGGAGTAGGGCACTGGCCCCATATGCTGGAGGTGTGTGGGTTCAAACCTGACCGCGGCCAAACACTGCAGAAAACTAAAAAAGGTTGAAAAACACTGCTATAGGTGTTCAGCAACTGCTAGTTGGATGAATTAGCAAATTTTTAGTATTTGTGAATAACTTCATTGGACACACATATACATCCACCCACAGAGACGTCACAGGCTGGGATTTGACTTCTTTTGTGAGAGTGTTAATTCTCAAGATGGAATTGCTAGATCCAAAGTTACAACAGGCTTTGTACTTTTATTGCCAACTACCAGATCCCTGGGGTGCTTATACCTTGTGTAAGTGGAGGCATTGCTGATAACCCTTGCGGTGATTACTTATAACATGTCTTCAAATAATGAATCAAATCAAAGAGTACGTCCTCTCCCTTTTTTTCCCTGTGTATCAAGACTCTTTCCATCCGGAACACCCATTATTTCTCCAAAGCCTTTGCAATTGGTGCTTTGTGCTCTGAGTAGCCAGAGACTACTGGGTTGCCCCAGCTCTCCACCCTTTGCCGTTTCTATGACGATGAAAAATAATAACTATCCCAAGTCTGCGAGCATAGTATTAACTCCATTTACAGATGAGGACAGAAGGCTCAGAGAGGTGAAGTGACTTGCCCTCAGTCACACAGCAAGGAATTAGCAAAGGCAGGACTTACATCTGGTTGCCTCTGACACAAAGCCTGGTCTTTTCCCACTAAACTACAGATACCACTCCCTGAGTGGATGTTCAGGGTCAGGAGCCTCGGGGAGCAGCAGGTCTGTCAAGTTGGGCAGGGCTGAGCTGTTTATCATTGCAGAGGGCACTCATCACTGCGCTAATTACATTAATTGCTGCCCACTCTGTGGCTAGGTGGGTGGCTTAACAACACCTAGCAACTCTGGTAATGATGCCTGGGCCTGCCTTTATGCGTGGAAACATCTGACTTTTTTTTTAAACTCCTTCCTGTGGTGGCCAAAGATAGTAATTACAGGTTCTATTGGTTGGAAGTTAGCTACTCTCTACCTTGTAGGGGAAAGGTCCAGACTCTGAACTTTGCCCTCCATCAGCCTTTTTATAGAAAGGGGAGGGAAGTCAAATACTTATTAACTATCAACTGTGTGCTTGAAATTTTATTCAGGTCATCTTTTATAATCTTCACGTTTTCTCAGAAGTAGGAGTTATATTCTGCTTATTTTGTTTATAAGAGAGCCTAATCACCTGCTTGGGGGTCACATAGGCTTAGCTCTGGGGACTATTAGAGGACAAATGTGGTCTCCACAACCTGCTCTACATCACAATGCCTCTCGAAAGGAGATCCAGCAGGGCCTCCATAGCTGACCAGCTCCCTACACTGACCACCTCCTTAAGTTGACCTCATTTTCATAGACCAGACACGCACCACATGTATGTATCAGTACAGTGGCCTAGGTCCTTCTGTTGACCACCTCCATAGGCTGACCAGTTTGTTACAGTCCCCTGGGTGTCAATTTACAGAGGTTCTTCTGTATTATCTTTCTAATGGCTGGAACTGGAGTATAGACCAGTGGGTCTGAGTTCGTATTTCCCAAGAACGAGCAAGGCATTTAGGAATTGGTGTTTTGTGGAGTTCCTACTGGCAAACGATGAATATTTGATATTTCAGCTTTCCAACCTCCAGCCCTTCTGTGAGCTTCTGAAGGAAATTCATAGCACTTTCCAGCTGATTTTGTAAAAAGTAATTTGAAGACTATATCTGTATACTTGTTGGGAATGAACAAGATGGCTTTGGCAATTTGTTGTAATTGCGTAAATGGCTTAACTTCCAGAGACCCAGATAACAGAGGATGATTTAAGAAGTAGTTGACTTTGGAATGCTGTGTGTTGTGTATGATATGGGTGTGTCCATATCTATATGTGTAGGAATGTATATCAACAAATGTGTTTTGTGTGTGTGCGTGTGCTCTTCAGGAAGTCTTAGGGCAGTGTTGGACTTAGATGACTCGTTTCCCTTTATGCCTATTATTTATCCATACATGAGGTTTAAAATATATTTTATAAAGCTTAGAATAACTATGTTATATAATTATACAGGGTAATGGTTAAGATAGTAGGAGCTAGAACAGGGTTTAAATCTGGGTTCTGTCACTTACCAGCTGCTATGACTTGGGCAAGTCATTTAACCTCTGTAGGTATCAGTTTTCTCATTTCTAAAAATAGGGATAATGATAGCTCTGAACTCATGGGGTTCTTACAAGTCAGGTAGGTTTGTGAGGGCGGGAACTTTGTCTATGTACTTCTGTGCATTAATCCAGAATGAGACTTCGAAAGAACAGCCTCTGGACTTTAATTATGTCTCCATTCTAATTCCGGCACGCCCATGTTGGCTGTGTGATCCTGGAGAAATTACCTAACCTTTCTGGGCCACAGAGTCCTCATCTATACAACAGAGGATTTTATTTCTACTTCAAATGATTATGATATGATGAGGTGGGATATACAAGACCTCATTCAGCAGTAAGCAAAGGTTGTCCCCTTCCCCTTGTTCCCATCCTAAACTCTTAACGATGATTGAGGTTGTGTTTGATAGGTAACGCAAATTCTTTTCTCTCACCTCTATTTTTTTCTCCTTCCTATCTTTTTTCCTCCTTTTCCTTCTTTTCTCTGTAATTTCCTTTCTGGTCAGCTCCCATCTCCTGTCATGTCCCTCCCTCCAGGTCACCAGCAGCTGTCCCTGGATTTCTGTGGCAGCTTCTAATATGCCTGCTGTTTTGTCCTACACACAGGCCATCCTTCCACTGCCTGCTGCTGCCCCGTGCCACTCGACCCAGTGGCCTACAAACCTGTGTGACCTGCCTCCTGGCCTTCTCTGGCCTGGTCTCTTAACATGCTGTCCCTTTCCCAGCCTGCTTCAGCCCCCGTGGCCTCCTGGCTCTACTGGAACTTTCTAAGCACATTCTTCTGCTGGTCTTTCACACTTGTGCTTCTCTCTTCCTCGGGGTATTTGCAGATTTGATCCATTCACTTCCTCAGGAAGTGGCTTCCACATGGCATCTTATCAGAAGGGCCTACCTGGATGACCATATATAAAATAACATCCCAGTTACCCCCACACCCCCAGTTTAATTTTCCTTTTTTCACTTATCAATGACGTATTATATGACACATTTATTCATTTACTTTTTATTGTCTCTCTCCCCTAAATAGAATGTGAGCTTTCTGAGAACAGACTTGGTTTTGTTTTCTTCTATGTCCTCAGAGCCTGGCACACAGTAAGTGCTCAATTTATATTCGCTGACTTTATGAATGCATGTGGTGGCCCCCCCGTGAGATGGCAGGAAGAGCCCTCAGAGACGCTTCTGGGGATGGGTCTGGATGGCTCACTGACCAGCACTTATCTTACCCAAAGAACGGTGGTGAGGAGAAGAGTTATTAGGTGGCTTCTGCGGGGACTGTGTGCCTTCGGGGCCAGTGCTGTCCCACCTGTGGCAGTGGAGTGCCTGCTGTCATGCCTGTACCTTATACCATAGTTGCAAAGTCGTCTAGAATCCCCATGGCAGCTTTATAATAAGACTGATTTTGTTCATATAGATATATATTAATCATAGATAAAGATGACTCAAGGTTTAAATTTAGCACCACCATAACAAATTGAAAGTTAGAGGTGTGCTTCCTAATTATTCCCAGACTACAAAAACAAAAACACAGTGTCTGCTGGTACCGAGTTGCTCTTCTGCTTCCTTTCTCTCCCTTGCATGCCCACTCCCTGCCCAGGTTCTACTCACATCATAAACTGGCGGTGGCTTAATGAAGTGGCAAATAACATCAGGAGTCTAGAAGTCCAGTCCCTACACTACCACTAGTTCACTGTGAGATCTCCAGCAGGTTGCCTACCTCCCTGGGCCTCAGTTTCCTCCTCTGTAAAATGGGCCTACTTGAAGAACAGGTGTTCAATAACAAGTGGCCAATGAAGGAGAGCTAAGCAAGGCACCATGCGAGTGAGGCGCAGCTGCCGGCCACCTTCCACACTGACCCCGACTGTGGTGTTTTCACAACTTTGGCTTCGGTCAACCATTGGGACAGGCAAGGGGAGGATGCCATGACAAGGCCTTTCAGAATCAGTCCCTCAGAAGGGCTTTCATGGAGGTCTACTGGGTGCGCAGGGAGGGGGGAGATTGGGGTGAATGGGTGGGTGGACGTCAAGGCAGTAAGAGGAAGTTTCTGCAAGTATCAGTGCCCCGTGACTGCTATAACTAATCACCCCAAGCTTGGTGGCTCTAAACGACAGTTGATTCTCTCACTGTCTCTGACAGGGCTGCCTACCCTTTGCTTGGCCTGTGGTGGCATAATTCCGTTCCATGCCTCTGTTTTCCGGGGGTCTTCCCCTCTGTGTGTCTCTGGGTCTCAAATCTCCCTCTCCTGCCTTTGGTAAGAACCGCAGTCATTGGATTTGGGACCCATCCTACTTCCAAAACGATCTCATCTTGAGATCCTTAATTACTTCTGCAAAGACCTTATTTCTAAAATAAGGTCACAGTCACAAGTACTGGGTCTTAGCCATGTCCCTTTTTGGGATACAATCTAACCCACTACAGTGGCCTCCAGGAATTTCAGATCAGGAAAGGAACAGAAGGCGCACACCTGAGCAGTCAGCAACCCACATTTCAAGAGAAACATTCTTAAGACAAATCTTACTTGAAAGTAGTCAGGGGGATGAGTCAGCAGTTGTTTGCTTTCTGAGTCCCTGCTATGCTGAGTGCTGGAAGGAGAGATAAGGCACAGTGTCCGTCTTCCAGGAGCTCACAGACTGCTGAGAGCAGTGAGAAACAGGCATTTCCAGTTTACTGCGCTAGGTAGGCCCCTGATTGGGGGGGGGGGGTATCGGCACCCTGGAAGGACAGTGGTCAGAGAGGGCTTCCTGGAGGAAGTGTTGTCTCACCTGAAGCCTAAAGGTCAAGGTGTAGGAGCCAGCCAGGTTAAAGGGGGAAAGAGTTCTGGGAAGAAGAAACAGAGGAAATAAAGGCCAGCGTCTATGGGTTCTGCACAAAGTGCGGGTCTGGGGAGGCAGACGAGATCCTTTTGAATAGCATGCTGCAAACATTCAGAGAGCGATGGAGAGAGAGCCAGCAAGAGATTTCAGGCAGCAGAATGGCTTCACCAGTTCTGCATATTAAAAATAAACATTAAAGAAAGACTTTTGAGAAAAACGATTTTCTAGTGGATTTTAAAATTGTATTTATTATGCTTTTTTTCCCTCTAAAAAGAAGTATGATATATATACAGACAAGTGTGCAGGTCGTAAGGGGGGATTTTGATGGATGATCACAAAGGAAACAGACCGTGTGATACTGTGTGGTCTGTCTGGGTGTCTGCACCGTCTGCATAGAGGCCACGAAGAGGAGAGCTCAAGATGGAAAAATGACTTGGAATCTCCCTTCTCTGTCCTGGGGGGAAATGGCTCCTATAACAGAAAGGACCTGGGATCTGGAGCAGGAAAACTCAGTTTTAAGCCCCATGTCTGTTATTTCCTTTGTGTGCGTTCTCGGGTAAATGGCCATACTTACCCTCAATTTTGTCATCCAGAGAATGGGCTGGCAGTGTCTGCCTCACCAAGATAGCGTGCAGGTGAAGTAGGACAGAGCTGGTGGAAGCTCTCTATGTGGTGCAAAATAGTTGGCTTGTATGATTCTCAAATTCCAATCTGTCTCAGATCCAGACCACTTCACTGTACCTTCCTCCTCCTCCACCTGACATTCTGACAGATGAGTGAGGCGGGATGGAGGGGGCACATTTCTTTTTTGGAAGCACTTTTTTGGTTTGTTACTCATTTCAAAATATTTGGACCAAATCTAGAGTAGCTCTCCTGGGCCCCTCCCTACCCCTCACTCACCAGGTTCAAAGAGGCATGGAAGGGAAGAGGAGCTGGAGCAGGGGCCCTGGAAAGAGGTTCAGGGTGAAAGAAATCCATGTGTCCTCTCTGAGCCTTCAGTAAGGACCTGCTATCCCCAGCTGTGCCCTGGGCATTTGTGATGGAGGTGGGGGACACAGAAGGGAAACATAGCAGTCCCACTGCACCTGCTGTCAAGTGTGTTGAGGCAGAAGGAAAACAGGTCAATTACAGAGCAAGGCCAGCCAAGGTCAAGGTCATAGCACCAGAGGCCAAGAGCCCCAAAGGAAGGAAAGAGACCAGTTCGCTGGGTAAAACACCATAGGGAAGGAGCTCAGGGCTGGACTCTCTCTTCCTTTCCATATCAAATGCTTGGTGCTTACACAGTGAATACCTTGCACCACCTGTAGCTCCTCAGAGCATTATTTTATACATATTGTCTTACTGGATCCTCACACCTAGACCAGAAGCTAAGGATTATAATTACTGTCCTACAGGTGAGGGGACTGAGGTTTACAGAGACTTGCTCCGGATCACACCATTGTTAAATGAGGGAAACAGCTTTGAGCTCGGCTCCCTGAGGACCCCCAGCTCCTGCACTCACTCCCCTGTCCTGTTTCCCTGACTGCACGTGGAAGGGAAGTCACGCGTTCTTCTGGCTGCGTGGGGTCGTGTGCATTTTGGGCACCTGTGTGCACAGGCTAACGGGCATGTGTGAATGTTGTGGGAGAGTGTCAGGACTGCATTGAGAGCGGCTAAATGCTGGCCAGGCCTGGCTCCAGGGGAACAGGAAGGGAAGCTTAGAAACCCACTGTGTGGGAGGCTAGTCCCGGGGTGTGAGGGCTGGTTCTTGAACAAACTATTGGCAAACGGGTCTGTTTAGTCTTGGTGAAACTTTACTTCACTGGGGGGCCCTGAATTTTTCCATGACTGATTTCTAAAGAGTAATTCATTCCCCATTCTGTAAAAACAAACAAACAAACAAATATTTATTTAGCACACACTGTGTGCCAGGAGCATAGTACTTAGCACTGTACACCTGTGACATCATTTAATTCTCACGAACCCCTGCCAAGAGGGCACCATTAGTGCCACTGCTCAGCCCAGTAGACACAGTCAGGCGATTTGCTCAAATCGCTGGGCTGCTATGGGGGCGGCCCAGTGCAGTCACAACAGGCCAAGCTGGCATTTTAAAGCTACTTGTGAGATATTCCCTTTATCAAAAAAGTTGTAAATTATCTCTGATTTATAAAACAAGATGTCAGTGTATTGATCCTGTTCCCCTCGCCTCTTTTAGAAAGAGAAAGGCTTTACGTTTTTATTCCTGAGCAACTAAGCTGCGTTTTCCTAGAGGTAAAAATCTCCACTCTAGGTCACTTGAGCGGGATTGGCTAGATGGTACCATTGCCACACTTGCTCTCATTTGGCCCCTTTTCTTCTTCTTTTCCTAAAGTACATGGCCTCCTTTCAAGACCCCTCTCGCTCCCCAGCCCCCATCACCACAGTATGTATCAAGGAAGGTGGGGACCCGTGGCCTGGATGTACCTGTGGTCAGAGAGACCAGGGGTGCATGGAATTCAGAGGGACCTCTGGGGTTGGAGGTGGGCTCTACCAGTTTTCTAAAGACCTCTGTCCCTACTTTCCCAGTGCCACCATAGACAGTCATCTGAGAACATTTGAGAACTGAGACAAGTGTTTGGGCCACTATCTCCCTTTAAGAGTAGATGGCAATTCTGAATGTCCGAATAGACGAAAGATTTCTCACTGGCAGATGGATTGACCAAACCTTCCAGAAGCAGAATAGATAATAAGGAAAAAGGCTTGGCAACCCTGGGGCCTGTCCTTTTATATCTCCTTTAAGGCCCATAAAGCAGGGAACAGTGGGGAGGAAGATGAGCAGAGTGAACGCTTAGCATGTCTGAGACCTGGGTGCATCTCTGAGCCTCGATTTTCTCTTTGTTTGGTAAAAGTAATGCCTCCCTGCCCCCATCCCTTGCCCCTGAAGGCTGCTGGAAGAATAAGATGAAGAGTACCGTTTATGATTTTGTAGCAGGGGCCCAACTCAGAGCAGGGGCTCAGGCCAAAGTCAGGAGGCCCCGGGGTGTACTCCAGACTCTGCCCTGAACCCCGCATCTCTCCTCTCTAGGCTCCTTTTCTGTGAAGCGAGGGAATTAGAGGAGGGCATTGTTTTTCTCTTTCTCTCTTTATCATGACCCTTTTGACTCCAAATGCCATGATTCTTTCCCTAAGTGGAGGATTAGAGGCAACTTTTAGGAGATAAATGAATCATTTAATATTTAATGAGGATCCGTTATATGCTGGCCACAGTGCCAGGTAACGCATACGGGATAGCAAACAGAATCCACAGTGCTTGGTAGTACGTGCAGAAGAACAGCAGCTGCTCTCAGAACTTCTAGTTCAGTGTGAGGCTGTGCAGAGGAACCGCCTCGTCTCAGTTGAAGAAGTTCTGGGGCTCTCTTCCCGAGAACACAGTTAATAGGATAACATCAGGCGTGTAGTGGGAGTTCAAATGTTTGTTAAATGAATGAATCAAGGCCAGTGCCTTAAGGAAGCTCTTGTGGTGACCCTAGATTGAAAGAAGTTCCTTGGAGTCCAGAAAGCCTGTGGACACCCTGGCAAAGGGTGTGTGTAATTGCTAAATTGTTTGTTGAGACATCTGTGGATGGAAGGATCTGCCCGTACCTGCCTGGTTCTCAAGGGGGCCACTTACCAGGAACAAGGATGGCTTCACATGCCAGGTCTTTTTCCCAAAGGTGGAGCCAGTGCAGCTGCCAGCACATAGGGAGAGAAGGGGAAGAGTGGCCAGAGAAAAATGCCAGTGTTAGTACAACATTTGGGCTGAGCCCAGAGGAGCGTTGGAGGTATGGAGTCTCATCTGTGTCCTGTCAGAGGGGAAACTGGGACTCAGACAGGATGTATATGTCCAGTCAAGAGTTGGGCCCAGAACCATGGTGCAGGGGCTGCATGGGGATACAGGTAGAACCAGGGCATAGAAGTTGGAGGCTGACGTGGGATGGGAGGCTATGGAACTTTGAGCAAATCACTTCATCTTTCCAAACCAGCTTCCTCATCTATTTTTATTTTTGAGTCTGTTGCTCCAGGCTAGAGTGTTGCGGCTTCAGCCTAACTCACTGCAACCTCAAACTCCTAGGTTCAAGCAATCCTCCTACCTCAGCCTTCCGAACAACAGGTGCCACCATCACACCCAGCTACCGCTTCCACATCTGTTAAAATGCCATTACAGCGATGAGCCCTGTAAGATGTCATGGGGCGTGATGTGTCTCAGGCACTAAAACCAGCACTTAGTTGGTGTTCATAATTCTTACATTATTAGGACCCAGTTGCTGATTCTGTGCAATATCAAAAGATAGTGGCAAGGACAACTTCGACGAGAGAACTTAGAAGAAGGTTGTATTATCATCAAACAGTGAAACGAAACAGTTCTAAAACAGTGAAACGAGACAGCAGATTTGGAGGAATTTAACTCTGGCTTAACTCACCCATGAACCAGCTGTTGTGTATGCTCTGCTTGAGGCTTAGTTTTCTCTTCTGTTAAATGGGGATAGTTTTCATGCTCAACCTTTTCTCATCAATCCATTAAACACTTATTGAAGGCTTATTAGGAGCTTTAATACGCTTGGTGCTGAGGACACAGGAATAGGACACACTCCCTGTCCCTAGGAGCTCACTATCTAGGGACAGACTGTTAAACAGATGTGTGGAATAGAGTGTGGTAACAGCCTAGAAGGGGCCTAGCCTTATCTGAGTGGACAGGAAAGGCTTCCTGGGGGAGGTGACCCTTAAAGCTGAAGGTTGAAGGATAAATAACCAAGTAAAAGTCAGAAAGAAAGCAGGGAACCTGGAAAGGGCGTCCCAGGAAGAAGAAGTTGCAGGTGCAAAGGCAAGGAGGTCAGAGGGCACGGTGGTGGGGTGATGTGGCCGGATGAACTTGACTTTGGGCAGTGGCAACTTTGTTGTGAAGGGTAAGGGCAGCTGCTGGGAAGTTTTAAGCAAGGGAGTTGGAAATAACAGGGTCATATTTGCATTTTAGAAAGAATCCTCAGGGTGGTAGGTACTTATGTGAAGTCTTATTACTGAGAACAGTTGGAATAAGTGGATTCTTGACTTTTTCCCTCCCTCCCCTTCCCCTGCCCTCATAAGATGGCTCACATCAGGTGAAAGGAGCTACACAGATGTGCTGCTTGTGCCTGGCACATAGTAGGTGCCCAGTTAGCCTATATTCTTCCCCTTTTAAATGTAGCTCCCCAAAGAGAAATCTCCTGGCATGAAGTACAAGTTAGGGCAAAAACTTGAGGGTGAGGTTGTGGCTGTTGGTTTTTTGTCTGGTATTTGGGTATAGCCAACAAGATTTGGGTCAGAGGAAGTTCCCCAGACAGTTCAGCCTCAGCCAGTCATCTGGGGTTTCAGAGAGGGCAAGAGAAGTTCACAATATCCCCTTACCACCCGATCTTGGAAGGCTGTCTCTCCCTAGGGTTTTGGGCTTGAAAATTTACCAGACATGGGCCATAGGGTTAATTTGTCTGTGTCTGCTTTCTCATCTGTAAAATGGGTATGAGGTCGCCTGCACTACCAACCCTGTCGGGTAGTTGTAAGGATGAAAAGAGTGTGAACCGCAACAGAGTAATACCATTGATTACATTTATTAATGCCGCCCTGGGTCAGGTGAGGTGGGTATTATCATTATCTCTATTTCATAGGTAGAGAATCAAGGGTCAGAGAGATGTGTGAGTCACCGGCAGCTATAGCCAGAGCCCTGGCATTTTAACCACCACACCATGACACCATGACATTCTCTCCCTTGATGGCCACCAACTGCTTTCTGAGCTCTTAGCATGATGCAGGTATTCCAGAAACATGAAGGAAAGGGGAAATGTCTCCCCTCCGAGGCAATCTGTCCACATCCGCCTATCCCACTCAGGGTCTTCTCTAGGAAATGGCTCCTGGCCTCCCATTAAATTCCACTAAAGTAACTTGTCTAACTTGACTCCTGACTAGGCTGGGATCCGAGGGCAGGGACTGTGTCTGGGTCACGGTGACATCCCCAGGGCCTAGTACAGTGGCTGGCACTCCATAAATAGTGTCGGTAAGTAAATTCCTGCTGCCACTTGTCTGGCTTTTGTGCCAAAGCTGTCCTCTTGGCCTAAAGGTCTAAAGTAAAGAGGCTGGGGTTTCCAGAATGTCCTCCAAGATGGGTGGGCACATGAGGGTTGGAGGCCCAGGGAGAAGTCAGTGTGCGGGTCAGGAACAAGCCTGTCTCGACTTCTAACACCCCCTCACTGCAGAACACCCCTACAGAAGCAGGGTGGCCCTTTCCATCCAGCCTACTTTCCAGAAAGGACCTGGCTAAACTCAGAGCTCAAGTGTTAGGTGAGGACCCCTAAGGGCTGTGGAGTGGACCCAGGGGCCAGAGCACTGTACCTACCCACAGCTGAGCTGGGCCCTCCTGGCCGATCATCTGTCAGGGGAACCAGAACTATCCTCAGGCACATTGAGCAACCAGCTTGCCTTCCATGCCCCTGGCAGGAGCTGGGCCAGGGAAAGTGAAGAAACCAGTTTAGGGCCGCAAGGGAGTGGGTATGGGTGGGGCCCTGCTGAGAAAGGGGCGGCTGGACCAGTTTCCTGCACTCTGGGACTGGATGCAGCACCGTGGGACTTTGGCAGAGGCAGGAGAGACGCGCGCCCTGGGCGCACCTATACGTCCTCCAGGATGATGCTGGCTTTGGTAATGACAGTACCAAGGGTTCTGGGTCAGGGGTCAACCGGCTTGTGACTTCGACTTCCGGCTGCTAAATCAGGCGAATGGCCACTGAGCGAGCTTGCGAAAGCCTCGGAGGGTACAGACAGCACCTGGAAACAGCTGGGCAATCACGCAGCAATCCTGACCTCTGCTCAACTTCTGCCCTACCCTGTGACGTCTCGGGGCAGCGCGGTTGGGTGGAAGGACCAGAGAACAGACTTGTGTTTAATCCAAGCTGTTCCGCCTACAGACTTTTGTGTTCTTGGGCAAGTAGCTTCTATCTGACCCAGCGTTTCTCCAGACCAAAAATGGGAGTACCGTACCCAGCCCAAAGCATCGTGGGAAGGGAAGTCAATGAAATAACACAGGAACCATGCCTGGCACATGGTAGGTGCTCAGTAAAGCCAGGTTCCCTTTCCCTCCTTTGTTGAGCATCCAGACCTCACTCCTAACCCCTAAAGTCGGATCCCAAAGGCTGCCTAGAGTGGCAGGTCTGGGAGGCTTTGAGCCTGGCAGTAACTCATTTTAATCGTTGGAGCCTCAGTTTGCCCGTCTATGAAATGGGATGGGGCGTGTGCATGGATTCCGGATTCCCTGGGCCCCAGTTGGATCCTCTTTCCGCAATCCCAGGGGGGAGCTGCAATGCATTCTTCCATTCACGTGTTTGTTTATTCACGGATCCCTGCCAGGCGGAAGACTTCCTCCCATTGACTCCCCAGTGGCCCGCCAGCGTTTCGTCCATACAAGGCCAGTCTCCACCGGCTGCTCTTTGTGTAAATAAAGCCAACGCCTCCTGCCTACAGGTCGACTCCAGGTCGCCGCAGGTCCCGCCCCCAGCGCGGGCCAGTGGGGGAGGGGGGGCGGAACCTGCGCTACCCGCCCTGCGCAGGCGGTGGGGGTCGGGGAGGCGGGGAGCCCGTCACACCCCAGCGGTCCAGCACGGAAGGACAGCCAGGTTCCGACTGTTAGGGTGCCTGGTCACTAGCACCCTTGTCCACTGGTCACCATCCAGCCCTGGACAAATGGCAGCCGACTCCCCCCCGCAGCCCCGCGGCGAGGTCTCTCTTTTCCCTTCTACAGAGGGGAAACTGAGGCTCGTTAAGATCAAATGGTTTGACCAGGTAAAAAACGGCGGGACCAGAAATTCTAAATCAATACTCCTGGTTGCAAAACCCAGCCCCCTTCCCCCCACCTGTCACCAGTAAGACTGCAACGGGAAAAATAAAACACGTCTACGAGTCACAGATTAACAGACACTGGGAGCGGAAAGCGACGCTCCGAGCTTCCTTCCGCAGCGTCTCGAACCACAAGATTTCTCTACGGGCTAAGTTTTCTGGGTAACAGTTTTACTCCTTTTAAAGTCAAAAGTATAGATTCTTCTTAAATGGGAATGGAGACTATGAAAGCCTCAACATTATTTTAGATGGAAACAGGAGACTTCAAAAAAAAATTAAAGTTGTTTCCACACCCCTCTCTCTCCTATGCGGAGACATTCTTGATGCCAGGACAGAGACAGGTAAACTGAGGCCGGAGGAGGCCCGGGAGCGCGAGACGGAGCGGGACAACAGAGCTGTCCAGACGCCCCGCTTCTGGGGGGTCCCGTTGGGAACAGGTTTCCTGGACTGCTACTGCTGGTCTCTGTCACTCGGCCAAGCAAGTGGGCGCGATTCTGAGAAATCCCACGGAAACCTCGGCTAGGCTGGGACTGAAAGCGAAAGGGACGCGTGGGCCATCGCTCCGGAGGGCGACGGGCGGGGAGCCCAGCCCGGGCGCAGGCACAAGCGCGCCCCGCGCCGCGGTTCCCTCTGAGCTTCCAGCGCGCTCTTCCCTACACGCTTCTCCCCGCACGCTCCTCCCCGCGGTCGCGCCAGGCTGGCATCGCGGACACACCCTGCTCCAGGCCAGTTAACCCCATCGTGGCCTTAGATCTGGGGTATCAGTCCTAGAGCCCGGGTCCCAGTCCAAGTTCCAGCAGAGGCTAGGGATGTTCGCCGGTCCGGTCTGCAGGCCTGCCCTCTGAGCTTCAGGTCCCAGGCACCAGTGGCCCTCCCCCTCCGTGGTGAACAGTCAAGTTCTCTGTCCTGCGTTTAAATCCACACCTGATATTTGCTAAGTGTATAGCCTTGAGAAAATTACCTAACCTCTTTCGGTCTCAGTTTCTGCATCTGTAAAATGGGGACTAGACACGCTTATCTCATATAATTGTTGCGGGAAGCCAGCCGCGTACCTATCTGTAAGGGCCTAGGGCCCTTAAAAAACCCAATTAAATGCTATGTTTTGCTATTATTGCCTAATTCTGGCAAGAGTCCCAGTTAGACCAATTAAGAACTGGATGACCAGGTAGGTGTACTTTCCTCAGTTTCCCCACCTGGAAAAGGGTTCATTACACTTAAAGTCACAGAGTGGTGGTAAGAATAGACTGAGGTCCCCGGAGCCGGGCAAATTCATGGTAATGAGGTTTGCAACCTTTACTACCAGCACTGCCTTAAGCCCCTTTATACTTATTAGTGCATTAAATTCTAAAATGCCAGTATGAGAGAGGAATTATGAATATTCCATTTCACAAGTAGGAAATTGAGGCACAAAGAGGTGAAGTGGCTTATCTAAGATCATACAGCTTCTGAGAAGGAGGATTTGGATGCACAAAATCTGGCTCCTTGGTGCAATCCCTGCAGGAGGCCTCAGGCACCATGCCAGGCAATGGGGACCAGGGCCGGAATGACACCACACACAGCCATCTCCTCAGCAATGGTGGCACCTCCTTTCTGAGTTTTACTGGCAACCTTTACTTAGGATTAAGCATGACATGCAGTTTCTTATATTTTATATGATAAGGCACTTCACACACAGTAGGTGTTCATCTTTATTAGTTTCCCTCTTCTTCTAGTTTTGGGGGTCCAGTTACAAGTGCTTACATAGTGTGGGGGGTAGGAATTGTATTCAGGTGAGATCCAGGAGGTCCTCTACACACCTGTGCTCCCTCCTCCCTGCATTTAGTGATCTTCCAGATAAGTAGACCACAAGAGCTCACGCTTAAGGGTTAGACCTGTTAATAATAATAATAATAATTGCTTCTGCCTCTGAGAATTACTGTCTGCACTGTGGTGTTCCCAGAACTGAGGGTGAATTTACTGTATTTATCACTTAATCATTTCCAAAACAGCTTATGACTGCAGCATCTTTAGCCTAAGGCCTAGAATTATGCCTCTCCTACCCTCTCCCTCTGGGGTCTCTGTGATAATTCTTGCTGTAAATGGCCAAAGATATTAAGTATCGAATGCAGATCTTTCTTTTTTTTTTTTTTTTTTTGCAGTTTTTGGCTGGGACCGGGTTGGAACCCACCACCTCTGGTATATGGGGACGGAGCTCTACTCCTTTGAGCCACAGGCGCCGTCCTTAAAAGTAGATCTTCCCACGCTAGTGTAAGCTGTCGTTATGGACTTCGCATCAACGTTAGGGTCAGTTCAAGCTTGGCTTTTGTGTTTGAAGCCTTGAGTTGAATGTGGAAATTAAGGTGGAAAAAGGCATAATGGTTGGAAATAAAAACATGCTGTGGGTAGGTTTCCAAATTAATAAAAAGCCGCTTTAAATTTTAAAAGATTTTAAACCAGTGATTCCAAGCAGGGCACCTATCACCTCTTATTGATGAGTAAAACTCCTATTACTCATCATGGCTGTATTCTAAGTGTCAAAACTGCCTTGAGGTAATTCATTAACCTCAACTGACAACAAAATATTAAATCCTAATTTTTCCTTGTAAATGAGATGGCTGAGAACACCCTGCACGTGGTAGGTATTTACAGGGAAGCTATTAAGGTTAGGGTCAGGGATAAAGAGGGAACAGTCAAGGACATTATACTCAGTTGATATTTATTGAGTCGTTACTATGTGCAGTTGCTCACAAGTCTGTGATTTCAAATAAACTTCACAATTAGCCTGTGAGGAATATATAATATCATAGAAGGAGAGGCTGACCTTCCAAGAAGTCCATTAGCTTGGCAGGGAGGAAGCGGTGGAGTCTGAGTTGAGACTTGGGTCTTCTGACTCCAAGTTCGGTATCTGATTCATCGCCTCTCTCTGCTTTTTCCAGATGTCAGTCAGCTTAGAGCTGGAGGTGAGACTCAGAGGGGACTTCAAGGTCACCTCAGCCAGGGCTTCTTGACCTCTTTTATAATCCAAGTCACTCTTGATAAGCACAAACCCACACACCCTCTTTTTTAATTTTTATTTTTTTGCCTTTAGAAAAATTTCACAATATTACAGGGCTACACATGTTTTGGTGACATATTTGCTTTTGTGGATTTTAAGTCAAAGTTACAAGTGTGCTTTTCACCCAGAATGGATGCGTTGTACCAGTCAAGTGTGAATTAACCCTTTCCCTCCCCCCACTTGGTTCCTGTTGAATTTTACTTCTTTGAGTGCACAGAGTTTTTGATTGAGTTCTGATTTAGTATTGAGCACATGTGGTGTTTGTTTTTCCATTCTTGTGATACTTCCCTTAGAAGAATGATCTCCAGTTCTACCCAGGTTATTACACAAGATTCTAGATCACCATTTATTTTTCATGGCTGAGTAGTATTTCCAGGTATAGATATACCACATTGGAAATTGTGCTGCTATGAATATTTGAGTGCAAGTGTCTTTTGGATACAGTGTCTTTTTTTTCTTTTGGGTAAATACCTATTCATGGGATTGCTGATCAAATGGCAGGTGTACTTTTGGTTCTTCCATAGAAATTATACTAGTTTGCAGTCCCACCCACAGTGTATGAGTGTTCCCTTCTCTCTGCGTCCATGTTAGCACTTGTTGTTTGGGGACTTTTTCCCATAACCACTGTGCTATGGGAGCCGAGCCAAGTTTGGGGACTTTTTGATAACAGCCATTCTCACTAGAGTTAGGTGATATCTCATTGTGATCTTTTTTTCTTTTTTGAGACAGAGCCTCACTGTTTTGCCCTTGGTAGAGTGCTGTGGCATCACAGCTCACAGCAACCTCACACTCTTGGGTTTAAGTGATTCTCTTGCCTCAGTATCCCAAGTAGCTGAGACTATAGGCACTCACCACAATGCCCAGATATTTTTTTGTTGTAGTTATCATTGTTATTTAGCTGGCCTGGGCTGGTTTCAAACCTGCCAAGCCTCTCATTGTGGTTTTTTTTTTTTTTTTTTAAAGAGACAGAGTCTCACTCCATCACCCTCAGTAGAGTGCTGTGGCATCACAGCTCACAGCAACCTCCAACTCCTGGGCTTAGGTGATTCTCCTGCCTCAGCCTCCCAAGTAGCTGGGACTCCAGGTGTCAGCCACAATGCTGGCTATTTTTTGTTGCATTTGGCTGGGGCTAGGTTTGAACCTGCCACCCTTGGTATATGAAGCCAGCACCCTACCCACTGAGCCACAGGCGCCGCCCTCATTGTGGTTTTGATTTGCACTTCTATGATGCATAGAAATGTTGAGCATTTTTTCACGTTTGTTGGCCATTAGACTATCTTCATTTGAAAAGTTTCTGTTCACGTCTTTTGCCCAATTTTAATGGAGTTGTTTGATTTTTTTTCTTGCTGATTCATTTGAGTTCTTTATAGATTCTGGTTTTCAGCTCTTTATCAGATGTATAGCATGCAAATATTTTCTCCCATTTTGTACGTTGTCCTTGGCTTTGCAGAAACTTTTAAATTTGATCAGGTCCCATTTGTTTATTTTTATTTCTGCTGGGTACACACCCTCTTTTAATGAATTTCACATTCAAAATGAATGAAATATCACGATTCATAACCAATCAAAGCAAGGAGACAACACTTTCAGTGTTTTGCTTTTAAACAAAACAAGTCTCAGCTTGGCGCCTGTACCGTGGTGGTTAGGGCACCAGCCACATACACTGAGGCTGGCGGGTTCGAGTTTGGCCCAGGCCTGCTAAACAACAACTGCAACCAAAAAATAGCCAGGTGTTGTGGCGGGCACCTGAACCCCAGCTACTAGGGAGGCTGAGGCAAGAGAATCGCTTAAGCCCAAGAGTGTGAGGTTGCTGTGAGCTGTGACACCATGGCACTCTACTGAGAGTGACATAGTGAGACTATGTCTCAAAACAAAACAAGTCTCCCCAAAGCTTCTGCTCCTGCTGCACACTTCCACTGGCACCCCTGAGGAGCTGCCTATCTTGTGCTCCCTCCTCCTAGTCATTGGCTTGGGCAGGGAGTCCAGCCCAGAGAAGAATGCCTTGCTGGTGACAGGGTCAGCTCTGGAGCTCGGGTCCACCTGACTGATCTCTTTTGTGTAAACACCTCCCTTGCCTCTCAGCCCAGAGTCTCACCTTGCTACAGCTCAGGGTCCACACTTCACACTGACTTTATCACTTCCAGTTCCCAGGGCCTTTGCTCTGTAGAACATGCCTGTCCTCCGTTTGCCAGGCAGTCCCTACTCATCATGATTCAGCCGAAATATTCCTCCAGGGAGCTTTCTCTGGGCGCCTACCACCTATATTCAAATGAAGGAGACTGATTCTTCTCCTATATACAAGGTCTTTTGACATATGATAATACTTTATTGTGTTTACAAGTCTCTCTATCTCTCTCTCTCAATCATCTGTGGCCCCTCACCTTTGGGTATATCTCACTTCTGCCTCTACTAAAATAATTGTGGTTGGAGTGGAACCACATACGTGTACTCTTTTAAAAGTACCTGGTATTTAGCAAGCACTCAGTAAATGTGTATCAAATGCACACACACACACACACACACAATGTCACCGTCAGATTGTTTCATTTTAATAGCCTTGAATATTTTTTTTTTTTTTTGAGACAGAGCTTCAAGCTGTCCCCCTGGGTAGAGTGCCATTGCATCACAGCATCACAGCTCACAGCAACCTCCAACTCCTGGGCTCAAGTGAGTCTCCTGCCTCAGCCTCCTAAGTAGCTGGGACCACAGGCGCCCACCACAATGCCTGGCTATTTTTTGGTTGCAGCCGTCATTGTTGTTTGGCGGGCCCGGGCTGAATTCGAACCCACCACCTTAGGTGTATGTGGCTAGTGCCTTAGCCACTTGAGCCACAGGTGCCGAGCCAGTAGCCTTGAATCTTTACGCAGAATATAAACTCTCCTGGACCACAGTCCTCTGCTGCAGCATTAGGGAGGTAAAGAGGTCCTTTACCCCACAGGTAAAGTACAGACTTGCTCGTGGGAATTTTTTTTTTTTTTTTGAGACAGAGCCTCAAGCTATCCCTCTGGGTAGAGTGCCATGGCATCACATCTCACAGCAACCTCCAACTCCTGGGCTTAAGCGAGTCTCCTGCCTCTGCCTCCCAAGTAGCTGGGACCACAGGCGCCCAACGCCCGGCCATTTCTTGGTTGCAGCCATCGGTGTTTGGCGGGCCCGGGCTGGGGATACGAACCCAGCTGGCGCCTTAGCCGATTGAGCCACAGGCACTGAGCCTGCTCGTGGGATTAAAACTGCAGATCTCCTAGTTTCTAAGCCTTTACAGTCGTTCTTTGGAAAGATTTGACTTCATAAATAAGAGGCGAGGGAGGAGAAGTTTTAGGCCTTCATTTGTGGTTTACTCAAAAATGTATCAAGTGCCTGCCCTCTCCCAGGTATTATTTTGGGCACCAAGGATAAAACACTGAACAAGGCAGAGAAAATACCTCCTCCTATGGAGTTTACATTCTCCTGATGGAAGAAAACAATCCATCAGTAAACAATACATATATCAGTTTGGATAGTAATAAATAATATGAAGAAAGATAAAGATTATAATGAGATGAATGAGGGATGGGCTGATCAGTTTAGATGACTGAGGTGGGGAATGGTGCTTTGCAGAAGTGGCATTTGGCAGAGCCCTGAGTGCAGGGAGGGAGGGAGCCGGGTGAAGACCTGGAGGAAGTGAATTCTTGGCAAAGACAACTGCAGATGCAAAGGCCCTGGGGTGAGAGCAAGCTGGGCACCTGTTACAGGAAGAGCAAGGTAGCAAGGGGGCTGAAAGGCCAGTGTGGGGCAGATCCCAGGCTGTTTTTCACAGCAGCTGCCAGGGTCAAACAGTAACCTGGTAGGTGTGATTAAAGCAGCCTGTGCTGGTTGTCAGGGCAGCCCCACTGTGAATGAACCAGTGGAGCTGGGCTCTGTTGCCTTACTCTGTCTGGAAGTGGAGCAGCGTAACCTGATCGGACTGTTGATTGCTCCTGGTCAGTCACTGTGAAGGCTTGTGGGACAAAAATGTAAGGACAATTTGATGAATTTAAATGATCAAAATATTAGTACAGTGAAACTAGAGTGAGGTTTTGAGCGTAGCATAGGTGGCATTTTGGTGTTTAAAAAGAAACTGTCAAATCCATCCCAAGGTTGTTGTAACTGAAATGTAAAAGTTACTTTCACTCTAGTTTTGGGGATGGTGGTAAGATGTAAGATGCCACTGGCAGAGGGTGGCTTCAGCCTGATCCTGCTGGGGACTCTGGTGTGTGGGCCACACCTGGGGGGAGATATCCCTACTCTCGGCGAGGGAGCCACAGCATCTGAGATCCTCCCCAGGATGGCTGCTGCTGATGCTGGCCACTGAACACACCAGAGCCCACACAGTAAACAGGGATTCCACTGAGGTCTGAGTGAAAAGATGACCTTATCTGAGACAGAAAGGTGGAACCAAAGGGGATGGACTGGAAATTCTCTTGCCTCAGGGCTTCCTTGTGCATTGTATGATTATAGGACCCAGCATAGTTACAGGATAGCCGGGGGCTCCAAGCCCCTAGTCATAGTCATACCTTTTGGTTTTGCTCTTTCTCAGGGTGTAAATACACAGTTTACTCCCAAAGGGCTGGGAAGCAGGGTGAAGGCGGGATGATGTGGATTCAGATACTGACTTCATTTTCAGCTCTGCAGGGGAGCTGTGTGACCTTTTGCTCATTGCTTGACCTCTCTGGGCCTTAGATTTCTCACCTGGAGCATTTAATAGTTCCCAGGCCCAGACTTCTCCCACCATACTGCCTGTCTTTCTACAATGTCCCTGAAACAATGAAGAAAATTTCTGTTTTTCAGGAACCAAACTAATTCTGGTCGGACAGTGTATATAACTGACATTCCAGTTTTATAAGTCATTTAGCCTTTCTTTCTTTCTTTTTTTTTTTTTTTTTTGCTCATTTTGTTCTTATAATGATAGGGTCTTGATACAGAAACCTTGAGATTCATTTGCAGAAGAGCAATATTGTAGCTTTCTTTAGAGTTAGAGAGGAACTTTCAACTTTATGTTGGGGGTAAGGTCAACCATTTGATCATTCTTTGCCTTTCACTGGTAAAGCAGACTTGAGTATCTAAGACAGTTAGTTGTTTTTTAATATTACGATTTGGCAGTGGCATGAGTGGGGCATCTTAGAGCTATTCAAGGGAAGGGGGACCTCATAGGAACAGGCCCACTGCCATGTGATTGGCAACCCAAGTTAGGGCTGAATGAATAGTGGATAATTTGTTCCATGTCATATGAGAGAACGGAGACATATGTGCGCATCCTAGATGAGTTCTAGGTCAAGTTTAACCACCTGGGTATGTCCCTTACTTTCTCTCAGCTTCATTTGTTTGTTAGCAAAGTGGGGAAGTCAGGCTTGCCCAGCTTACCTCCTTGGGTTGTCTTAAGACATGGATGCCAAACAAACGTACCTGTTTATTACATGGGATGATACGTAGGCTGAGTGCTAACGTCTCTCCAGACTCTGCTTCTAACCAGAGTGACCTCAGGAGAATCATGCAAAAGCCTCTGCTTTTGCATCTGTAAGTGGAGATAATCTCTGCCTTGATACATTCATAGGGAGGCAAGGAGATAATGGAGGAGAAAGCATTTTGTAAGTTGTAAAGCACCAAGAAGAAAGGCCTTATTATTTTTATCTTCCTTGTCCCCAGCCCGTGAGCTGACCTCATGGGTGGCCATGCTCATTCCCTCTCCAAAGGTCACCTCCATTCCAATACCTGCCCTGGGGCTTCCAGCTGCTGTGGGGGAACTCAGAACAGTGAGATCCTTCTCCCAGGTGTTGTGGTAAAGGACTTGAGCAGGAGGGCCTATTCCTAGTGTACGTTCCCTCATTCCCTCGGTGCTGAAGACTTCTGCCAAATCTCCCTCCTTGGATCTTAAGGCAGGGATAGTTGGGGTTTGGTGTATTTTATTGCTGAAACTATTAATACTTGTTACATGCTAAAGTGAATCGTGCTGAGTTGCCTAAGTTCCTTTCTCCATTAGGCTGTGGAGGGGGCTAACACAGCCACACACAAACCCTTTTCCCCGCATCCCCCCTCTCTTCTCCTAAGACAAAGACACAAAGGATCTGGCTAAACATACCCCCCCAGAAATTTAAGCCAAAAGACCCAATCTGACCAGTAACTCCCCATGGAATGTGCCCACCCCCTAGGGCCCCATATAAAAGTGGTCTCTAACTGCCCCCCTCAGGCACAGACACCATCTTTGCACTGCCAGGCAGGTCACCCTCGTCTTTCAATAAACCTGGCTTGAATATCTCTTCTTCTGCCTGGTCTCTGGGAGCCACCATTTACACTTTTCAAAAAGGAGGTCTGGTTTAAGATTCTGCCCCGGTCATCAGTGGACGGTTGTTCTAGGCACAGGGCTCAGGGCTCACGGAGGAGATGGTAAGTGCAGGAGAATGAACACAGCATCAGAGCTACACAGATCTGTGTTTGGATTCCCTTCTAATACTGCCTGTTGGTAAGATCCTAGACAAATCATTGAATGACTTGGAGGCTCAGTTTCTTCATCTGACAAATAACTGAACAGAGGCGCACCCATGCACGTGTGCAGGGCGGTTAGGGAGAGCAGAGATCACGGCTTGTGGCCACCTGCATGTACTGTGCCTTAGCGAGGAACTGTTGACCCATTAAAGGCCCCTCCCCACGTTCCATCCTATCACTGATAGTTTTCCCAGACAGAAGAAATCGAGAAGAATTCCACAGGCGTGGCACTGAGGGGAGGAGGGATCTCTCCCCTAGTGGGGGAGAACATTTTATCCCTGATATTGTGCAGAATTGTCTGCATGTGTTGACAGGTAACAAAAAGACTGCTTATTACATTTCTTTTTCTTTGTTAGGTGTGTCACAGAAAATGCAGCCCCTTCTAATCTGCCCTCAGGGACTCCCTACCTCCCCACCCTCTGTTCACCAGGGCTCAGAGAGGGAGGGTAGATGGGGTGCTGTAATTGTAACCTGGTGAAATGACTGCCAGTGGAGGTGGGTCCGGGACTGTGAGAAGCCAAGCCACTCGCCCTGGTGTTGGGGTCAGGATTTGGGAACACCCCTGCCAGGAAAGGTTCTCAGGGAGGACCAAGGGGTCTTGCAGGAAGCACAGGACCATGTCAAACAGGAAGGAGGAGGAGGAAGGGGCCTGTTGTGCACAGAGGTTTCACCACACACCATATTCTGGGAACCTTAAGTAGGAAGGTTTAGTGGGGGCAGACCCAATAGGGCACCTTATTGATATTTAAAAATCTCCCAGGGAGTGACTTGGAATTCCCCCTTTCTTGAAGGTTCTGGAGAAGATTCCAGCCCCACACTCTGTAGGTCTCTGAGTCCAGTGCTTGGTGGAACCCTGTCTTGGCCCACAGCCATTGGGATATTTCTCAGGGAAAGCCCTTGGACCAGCAAGTCTATTTATTTTTTTCTTTGGAAACTATGGTGCTGTCCGTAACAACAAAGGGATTTGGATTCCGTTCAGGAAAAATGTAACTTGCAAACAAATAGCCTTGGAAAATCAGTGCCTCGCCCTCAGTGCCTGGGTCAGGCACAGGGAGAACTTTTCTGCTCCCTTCTGGCTGGAGGGCACCTCCTTTTCCTCGGCTGTGTATTTCCCTGGCAGTGCCTCCCCTCCTTGCCTCACCCTGCCCAGCTGCTCAGGCCCCAGGTCTCTGCAAATGCTCTTGATCCTGCCCAGGATGTTCTTCCCTCCCTGTCCCGAGCCCTTTATCACGCTTTACGACCTAGCTCCAATAGTTGCCTATTGGTTCTTATTTCCTCAGATGATTAGTTGCTCTGCATAATGTCAACTTTAAATATTCTTCCTTTTTTTCTAGATAACGACCCTTGATTTTATTCACAAAAAAATATAATAATAAAAATAACTGCCAATCCTTAAGCTCTTACTATGAGGCAGGCAATGTGTTACATCATGGTACCCACTTCAGATGCAAAGTGTTTAGGATGAAAGCTGGCACATAGGAAGTGCTCAATAAATGTTACTTCTTATTATTGTCCTTATAGTTATCTTGATCTTCTCATAGCACTTGGGTGAACATGATTTGTGTTCTGTGTTATTTGTATCATGTTACATGTCTGTGAGCTCCCTGAGGGGAGGGACTGGGTCTTTTCCTCTGCTATCTCTGAGCAAATGAATATCCGAGGGGAGTGAATATCTAGGCTTTGAACCTGGTGACTGAGTGTGGAGACTTATATCAAGAGTTTCCAGATCATTTTGGAGTAGGTATAGCCTAAAGAATACAGGACGGGGAATCGAAGGTTTGGGCCTAATACTATTCCACCCAACTACTATCTTTGTGACCTTGGGCAGATTAGCCAATCTTTTCTGAACCCCAAACACCTATTTTCTAAAATAGGATGATATTCTTTAACTTGCCTTCTTCACACGTTTTCCTTGGAGTATCAGATGTGCTCACAGGGGGAGAGTTTTGTGATTTGCAAAGTATTTTACACATGCGTGATGTTATTACTAGAACCATTTCAGCTCCCATTGCCATCAGCACCATGCTTGGCAGATGTGAGCTCACAAGTAGCTCTAGTTGGATAAATGTCAACCTGCCATTTTTGCATCTTCACAGTGTTCAAAAATGTACCTGCTTAATGTTTGGGATACTCTTTCTCCCTGAAGAATGCATCTCTAGGTATAAGCCTCAGTCATTTAAAAATGTTTCAAAAGACTCTTAATTTTACCATTTGCCTGTTTTAAAATATCTAACCCAAAATTTCACATACTGTCTCTCAAGAAATATCCTGTAAGAATTGTAATCAATCATAGCACTTACTGTTTAATACTATATAATTTAAGAAGTGAGATGCGAGGAAATCTAAGAAGGGATGTTGTCTTACTCTCAAGGAACTTACAGTCTAGTTTGGTAGCCAGGGCTAAGCCCAAGACTTGTGGGCAAACTCATGATCTGAGAGAGGAGAGACTCCTCTATATTGAGATGGTTTGTGACGGTCTTGGAGAGAAATCGGGCCACGTTTAAGTCTTAAAGACTGACTGATGTAACCCTTCCCTGTTCAGCAGGATTGTCGATCTCTTTAGTTCTCTGTGGAATTAGAGGAAGATGCGAGAATATTCTAGTAATTTTCCCATTGCCATAATTTGTCTGAATTCAAAAGCTGCCAGTAATCTATGACTTATGCCTTCATGATGAGAAAATAAAATCTCTACTTTTTTTTCCAGTAATGATGTACTTGTTTTCAAAGATGTCAGAGAGAAAGCTGTTTATAAAAAATTGTATTTCTCTAGCTACACACAATGATAACAGCAACAGCTGCTCCTCAGTCAGCAAGGCCAATGCACAGTGCTAAGAGTATAAAATATCATACTAATAACTAAAGAAGAAAATTTTCAAAGTATACAATGATGAACTATTTGAAAAAATATGAGAACAGCAAATGTAAAAACAAACAAAAAAAGGTATGTAATGCAGCCAACACTATAGTTAGAGGTAAATTCATAGCTTTTGTGTGTGCTTAAAAATAAGAATAAATTAGGAGAAAGGAGCTAAAATAGCATAAACATTTGGAAAATGAGCAATAAAACAAAACCAAGAAAAGCAAGACAGTAAAAAAATAAAGGGCTAATATGTGAATTAGAAAATAAACAAAGTAGTAGAATTCATAAATAAATCCCAAAGCTGGTTAGTTAGGGGGAAAATACAGTAGGCAAAAATTCCAGAAAACTCTACTCAACTCTACTCAAAACAGAGAAAGCCAGGCACGGTGGCTCACAACGCCTGTAATCCCAGCACTGTGGGAGGCCGAGGAAGGAGAATTGCTTGAGTTCAGGAGTTCAAGTCTTGCCTGCGTGAGAGTGAGATGTCCCTAAAATCCAGCTGGGCACGGTGGCAAACACCTGTAATACCAGTGGCTTCCAGAAGCTGAGGCAGTGGGATGCCCACAGCCTGATTCTGAGGTTGCAGTGAGCTATGACGCCATTGCACTCTGCTCAGGGCATAGGGTAGGACTCTGTCTCAACAAAAAAAAAAAAAAAAAAAAAAAAAAGAGAGAGAGAAAAGAAAAAAGAAAGAAAACAGAAAAAATCAAGTAAGTGACATCTCAAAAGTTTGTATCACTTGTAAAACACTTCCCCATTTCTTATCACCCTTTGTCCCTTAGCTAATCCTAAGTGTTATATGTTTGTGTCCCTATTTTGCTAGCAAGGAAGCTGAGGATCAAAGAAATGAGGTTACTTTCTAGGGTCACATAACTGTGAGTAATAAAATCATGATCTGAACTCAGGTCTTCTATCTTTGTCGAATATTCTTCACATAACCTGGCATTGTTTGAGAGTGAAGCATTTAATCTGTTTATTAGTTTCTGATGCTGCCAGAACAAATTACCACAGATCAGATGGCGCAGAACAACAGAAATTTACTCCCTCACATTTCTGGAGGCTAAAGTCTGAAATTGAAGTGTCAGCAGGGCTACATGCTCTCTGAAGTCTCTAAGGAGACCCCTTCCTTGTCTCTTCCTGGCTTTGCTGGCAGTCCTTGGCTTACACCTGCAGCACTCTGATCTCCGCCCACACCACCGCGTGGAGTTCTCCCTGGGTGTCTTCAGTGTCCCCGTCTGCGTCTGTGTCTCTTCTGTTTTCTCCACTTACAAGGCCCACCCTAATCCAGTAGTACCTCACTTTAGCCTATTTAATTATGTCTATAATGACTATTTTCATACAAGTTTACATCTGAGGTTCCAGGTAGACATGAATTTTGGAGTGGAACATTCTTCAACTCAATGAAATATTCTTATCTCTTATGATTTTGGTTTCAACAACCTTCATCTTGGTCTACCCACATAATGAATGTGTGCACGGATCTATCTAGTCGGCCAGTCAGCATCCATTTTTCCAGTGCTTAAAATGTGCCAGGTACCCACCACTCAAAAAAAAAAAAGGAATCTGACATTTTTAAGTCATATCATTAGGAGTTTACTAAAACCAGGGCAGGACGAGAGAGATATCCCGTCTACTAGTCAGATAAATAAAGAGAAGGGTTCAGGTTTAGAAATGCTATCTCTCTGGCCATATTTGAGGGAACCATTGGCATGGCTGAGAAAATCTCAGGGGTGTCTACGGAGGGTGGGGTGGGTGAGAGATGAAGGTATACAAACACTTTTATGACACTTGAAGAGTCACCAGCTAGAAAATCCTGGGTTTGATTTTTTGCATCTCTAGTTAGAAGAATCAGAACCAGTGGAGGGAAGCTACAGAGATTTATATTTCAAGTACGTTCACAGAAGAACTTTAAAAACTAGAATTGGATGACCCTTGTACCTATATATGGGTAATTTTCAGCTGCCACAGCTGCTGAGAGATGCCTCATGTACTGGAGCCTGTGAGAGCAGGAGGGTTGCACATGGATTTTATTGTTTGCTGAGCACTCCAAACTTGTCACTAGATAGAGATTTCTGTTTAAAAATTATAACAAAAAACTAAATTTTTTTTTGTTTTGCACAAACTTATAATGTATCTCAATAAAACGCAGAACTTTATAAAATATAAAGAACTATGTATGCTATTAACTATGTTAATATGTTGTTTAGCATATTGCATTCTCATTTATAAGTGAAATATGTTTGTAATTTCCCCTTTATAATAATATATTTTCTCCAATTTTAATATCAGGTGTATCCAGATTAAGTAGAATGATTTTGAAGTATTTCTTCTTTTTCTGTTGTCTATAAGATTTGGCATGATCTGTTTTTTTGAAAGTATCTTTTCCATTTATTTATAAATATTCGTTGTCTATTTTTTGAGACTTTGGAAAAAAACAAAATAATAAGAAAAAGTTAACTGATGACTCTATACTGAAACTCAGAGTCAAAGCATGCTATCATAGACATACTCCTATCTGACAATATGAATGTTACTTTCACTGCATTATTATTATTGCTTAATATTTCATTGCAGCAATCGTCTGATTTCTTTTCTGAATGTATTTATCTTCATTCGTTCTTTAAGAGGTTTTGTTTTTAGTCCTTATGCTGAACATTGTTATCATTATTAAATTTTAAGCTTTTTTAATTCTACAAAGGCAAAATTGGAAACCTAATAAACCCATGTCTATGTAAGAAAAATAAATAAAAAAAGAAAAAAGAACTATATAAAATATAAATGTAATATTAACTATCAAATATGAAATTAAGTGAATTTTATGGGTAGATACTGTGCTGGGGCCCACCAAGGTTGAAAAAAAACATGGACCCTAATTCCAAGGGGCTCACAGGATAGCAGAAGAGATAGAACATCCAACAGAGGCAACCAGCTACCACAGTATAAGAACTAGGCACGTAAGAATTCCTTGAAGAATGAAGGAATGAGTGATTTTCTTTTTTTTTTTTTATTGAATGGTAACTATGTACATTAATGCACTTCTGGGGTACAGTGTGGGGTTTTCACATGCAATCCGAAATACTTCCATCAAACTGATCAACACAGCCTTCATGTCATTTTCTCAGTTATTGT
>CAUYQV010039148.1:0-54368 GCA_963574575.1 Galagoides demidoff | reverse complement strand
TCCCAGCTACTTGGGAGGCAGAGGCAGGAGACTCGCTTGAGCCCAGGAGTTGGAGGTTGCTATGAGCTGAGATGCCATGGCACTCTACCCAGGGGGATAGCTTGAGGCTCCGTCTCAAAAAAAAAAAAAAAAAAAAAAAGAATGTATAGAAGAACACTAGAATTATGCCAAAATATTAGGAGTACTTTATTTGGGTGGTGAGATTATGCATATTTTCTCTATCTCCTCCTCCTCAACACTTCTTCAGATTTAGAAAGTTTTCCACAATGATCAAGTGTTGCTTCTATAAACTGAAAAAATACAAACAAAAAAAAAAAAAAAGAAAAGAAAAGAAAAAAGGCCAACCTTCAGGGAAAAGAAGCCCTAATACATGAGCCTTAACTCTTAAAATGTAAGTGGACAAATAGATCCATAACCACAACTTCTCAGGGAAAAAAACATCAGTGATCATTGACCATTTTCTATCTCAGAAACATTTTGAGTTTTATAAAACCCCTGGAAATAGGGATGGGATTATAGCACAAAGATTATAGCACAAAAAGTGTTGTTCTTTTAGTATAAGATGGGGAGAGAGACTAGCTTTTACAAAGATTACTAAAGTAATCTTTATAGTCTATCTTCCTTATATTCTATCATATATTCTAAAGTAATACTTTTAGAAGACCACAGATAAGACTAGGCTATTTCACCAGAACAGATCACTGTTTTCAATTGTCTTGATGAAAACACTCAGAAACAATGTTCATAGCCTACTGGTTTCGTGTATGTAGCTGAAGGTATGTTTTATTTACATTCTGTTGAATAGAGAATTTTAAAGCTGAAGTAATACATTGAGGAAAAAGGGAGCTAAAAAAGACAAAAACTAGTAACACACGTAACATAATACTTGAGGGGCACCAGCTCTGTGTGAAGAGCACATTCATCAGGATTTCTCAACCTTGGAACTATCGATATTTGGGGGCAGATAATCCTTAGATGTGGGGGCCTGCCCTGTGCATAATAGATGTTCGGCACCATTCCTGACCCTCCCCATTGGATGTCAGCAGCACCATGGCCACTCCCTCTCAGTATGACAGCCAAAATGTCCCTATACATCACCACAGGTCCCCAGGATGATACTTGAGTACCACTTCCATACACTCTCTTTAAAAGAGTCCCTCATCACAAGGGTGATATTATGATACCCATTTTATAGATAGGAAAATGGCCCCAGAGGGTTAAGTAGTATCTTTTTGATTGTCACAGAGCTATTAACTCTAATCCAATGCTGGGTAATTCCACATGATAATTATGGCAACTACCAAGAGATAAACATTTATCCATAATGCAGGCATTGTGCTGAGCACTGTACACCATGTGGAATCCTCCTGTTAACTGTGAGAAGTGGATACATTAGGAGCAAACTGAGTCTCAGCAAGGTCATAAAACTTGGCTGAGGTCACACAGCTAAAAGTCGGAACTGGAAAACAGCTGTGTTTGAGTTCATTGTCCACGTTCTTCACCAGCACCAATGGCTACAAAGTCTAAGGCAGCAGTTCCCAGCCTGTGGGTCACGACCCCTTTGTAACAATGAAAATACATCCCAGCATTAGGAAGGTTGAGAACCACTAGTCTAAGGCCTTTGCCAAGGGAAGGATGGAAAGAATAACAAAATATGCTTTTTCATACAATTAAAACTAAGGTCTGCTGTGATTCCTATATTGGTCATGCATTCATTCACTCATTATATCCACTCTGCCCTATGCATAGCAGGATGTTCAGCACCATCCTTGACCTTATTAAAAATAAGGCAGTTCCTGCTCTACTAATTACTAGCTGTGCGGCCTTGGGCAAGTTACTTAAGTTCTCTGAGCCACAAGCTTCATTTTCCTTCTCTGTAACAGAGATAATTACCTATGTTTCAGTATTATCATGAACATAGAATGAAATAATACATGGAAAATGTGTAGCATAAAATAAGCATATAGTAAGTGATTGATAAAAACGTTAAATAAATTTTGTTATTGTTACTTCCCAGAAGGAAGGAATTGAGCTGGTTAAGTTCTGAACGCATGCCTAGTTGAATAATAGGAAAACAGCTAAAGAATAATCCTCCTACAAAGGAAATACAATTGAAATGCCAAAGCAATCCCTAACTAGTGTGAGATAGCATTTACCCACTCTTCCGTATGTATGCTAGTTTTCTGAGGGGGAGAAAGCACATTAATCCGTGTTTGCCATTAAATTTCTAAAAAAGATTTTGACTTTATATTGGCAACTGGAATGAAATATACTTACAATACAAATTTCACTTGAAAGAAACTAAAATACATGTATAATTTAGTAGATTTTTTGTCATCATTTGTGCCTGGCTCTACTTTGAAGATTAGGGGGCGAAAAAGAAAACAACTTCTGTTGCTAGGAACATTTCAATAAATGGAGATCTATTTCTGCCCACAAAGATGCCCCTTGAACCAGTCCCCCTGCTCTCCTGTAAACCAAATTACCCACAGATACGTAGCTGCATCTGAAGATGTTTGTTAAGGCTAGTCATTTCAATTCTGAATTTAGTTATAGATTCAAGACACAAAAAGGAATGGGAAAGAAGGTTGGATAAATAATATAAATGCTGTCTTCCAAGGAAGTTGCTTATCTTCCTTGAATCTAATCATCTGTCCAATTTTTATTTATACTCATGCAAATTGGTCAGATGCTCTAAAACTTATATGGGAAGGCTTGGTCTAATAGCTGGGGGTCAGGATGGGAAGTCTTGTGGTCATTAGTCTTACTAACTAATAACTAAAATTATCTCTAAATAAAACCTATAGAACTATTAAATTCACTCACTGTAGAGGAATCTTTCAGCCTCCCACTTGGGAGATTAAATCTAAAACGATATTACATTCAGGAAAACACCGGAGTCCACATGAGAATAACCAGATTAATCTTTCTGAGAAGCAATCAGGTTAATTTGTCTGGGAGGCAGTAGAGCATGATGGTTGACTGTGGGGAGCTTCAGAATTTGGCAGGGCTGGCTTTGCCTTTTAATTGCTGTGGCAGTTAGATTCATATGGCCCCCCATTGATTCTACCTCCTGTTTTTTGTGCTGTTATGCAACCCTCTCCGCTGACCCCTGAGTGTGGGTTGGCCTGATGCTTTTATTTTTAGAAATGGGTCTTGCCATGTTGCTCAGGTAGGTCTCGAACTCCTAGCCTCAAGCAATCCTTCACTTCAGCCTCCCAAAGTGCTGGAATTAACTGGTGTGAGCCATTGTGCCCAGATGCCTGGTAACTTAATTCTAAACAGTGGAACATAGCAAAGATAACTGGATGCCACTTTGGTAATGAGGCTACATAAGATGTGAGTTTTGTCTTGCTAGAAGATTCTCTCACTTGCTGGCTTTGATGAAACAAGCCTCCATGTTGCAAGCTGCAATGTTGGAAAGGGGGAGTGAAGGAGACCTCCAGCCAACAGCCAGCAGGGGGCTGATGCCCTTAAGCCAAAAACTCTGAAGGAACTGAAACCTTGCAAGGACTATGTAAGTAAGCTTGGAAAGCCGAGTCTCCACATCAGCCCGGTCTCCAGTCCAGGCTGATGTCTTGATTCCAGCCTCTTGAGAACCCTCAGAAACTGTAAAATAATAAATATTTATTGGTTTAGGCTGCTAAGTTTGTGATTAATTTGTTAAGTTAGCAACAGATAATTAATTCAGTAGCTATGCTACCTTGGATGAGAGGTACCACCTCCCTGACCCCAAGTTCCTTACGGATGCAGCTAAAATAAGGACACCAATGCCTGCCTGTCGGAGGGGCTGCAAGGATTCAGTAAGACAAATGCTTAACATGCCAGCTACACCTTATAAGCTTACTTTAAAATTTACTTTTATTTTATTGATAACGTACTGTATTCATAATGCACACCTATCTCGGGAGGTAATGAGTATGATGTGCAAGAATTTTAGGTACATAATCCAATTTTTCTTTTTTTTTAGAAATCACATTTCAGGAAATTCTATGTTACAATTAACATGGCAATACACACAGTTACCATTTCTATGACCTGATTCTTGTGCAGTGAGAGGGAGGGAGGCGACTTGTATCTAGATGCCAGGGCTAAGAGGACCCCAAAGGGAGGCAACGGAAAACAAAAGTTCCCAGAAAAACCTAACAGAAAGTGGAGCACGCAAGTACTCAGAAGAGTGAACTGCTCCACACAAAACTCACATTTCAGTTTGGTAAGTACAAGGGAACCGGGCAGTCTCACACACTCCTGGGGACAGAGGGTGTTGTATGTATTGTTTTACCCAGTGATCCCATTTCACATGTATGTATTGTTTTACCCAATGATCCCATTTCTAGGAATTTATCCTAAAGAAATTATCAGAAAAGTGCCCCAATATGTTTGTTCATTTTAGTCGCACTTAGAGGTATTAGGTTGAATTGCACAAAACAGCTGATATGTGAACATTTTTGACCTATGAACACAGCAATTTTGTGTCATTCTACTGAAAAGAACAGCATTCAAAACAACTTCAGAATCCCAGTAAAACTGTGGGACGTGGAATATTTTATACGTGCACAAACGATGTGCATATATACTCACATTTATATGGCATAGCCACCCATATATCACATATCAATACACACACATACATATATGAGTATATATGACATCAGCAAATTAAGTAAGAGAAGCAGCTTATAAAATAGCATTCTTCTGTGTCACCACTACTCGATCTTACTCCTGCTATCTGCATTTCGGTAGCCTTCCTCTCTTTACCCTTCCCGGCCTCTGGTAACCATCATTCTACTGTCCAGCTCCTGGGGTTCAAGTGTTTCTATTGATTTGAGTTGAGAAGATGCAAACGTTGTTTTTCTGTACCTGGCTTATTTCCCTTCACACGATGTTTGCCGGCTCCATCCAGGATGTTGGAAATGACAGGATTTCATCCTTTTTATGGCTAAAATAATGTTCCATAGTGTTTGTAAACCACATCCTCTTTATCCTTTCATCTGTTGATGGATAATATGTTGATTCCATATCTTGACTATTGTAATTTATTGTACAGTTTAAAATAACTAAAAGAGCAGAATCGGAATATTCCTAACACAAAGAAATGATAAATACTCAAGTTTTGGTATTGGGAACCCAGTTACCTTGATCTGACCATTACACACTGTATTCCTGTATCAAACATCACATGTATAAAAATCATCCATGATAAAAATCAAACAATCTATTTAAAAAATAGCATTGTTTTGTTCCACTGAGCCCTGTTCTGGAACACTATGGCTAGCAGCAAAGGCTCAGAAAGAAACCATACAAATTTGAGTTGTGTAGAAATTTATTCTCTACTCCCTGTGGTTCCATGTGGAAGAACTTCCATTTTAGTAACGTTCCTTGTCCCTCTGCAACCCTTCACAACTCTTCTGGGGAAGAGGAGGGACTTCTCCCAGGGGTTGCTTGGCAAGAATGAATGGAGCACGCTGCCTTAGCCCGCTCTGTTTGCTCTCAGTGGGTCAGGCTAGTTCCGAAGAGGGCCTGCTCTTACCTGCTTCCTAAAACCAGGTGGGTTGAGAGACACAAGTTCCGCTCCTGTGGAGGGGCCTGCTGTTGTCCTGCCATGCAACGGCCCATGAGAAAGCTGACTTGGTTACCTGCACCAGCTGTGCCCTCCGGCTGGCTTTTATGGTAATAAAAGACACTGATCTCGTTATATGTCTAACCAATATTCTTACTTATCTAATAAAGGAGATATATTGATTTCCACTGACCTTATGCCTGCATTTACCTCTCAATTGTTCATGACCCCAAATAGGAAACAATAGTGTTACTTCCTGGACCTCCTAAATTATACACACACACTCTATAGACATTAAAAAGTTGAGATACATACATATCCCCAAAATATGTGCGTATCTGTGTGCGTAAATAAATATACCATATAGATTACAAATTGTTTAATGTCTGCGAAAAAGCGAATTAGAAGAAACTTTCATTTTCTCCAAACTGCTTTAGCATTTTATAAAGACCATGATTTTATCAGGTGATTGAACTTCCCTGGAGATTTAAAGAAGTTCCTTAAATTTCACACATCCACCATTTCCCTGTCCCCTAATATGAAGACACTCGGTAGAAAGACAAAGATGTGAGCAGACCCACAAAGAAGGGTCAGAAAAGGGAAAAGTTACGGAAAGAACTCTGAGAGGTACTATTTCAAAAATATAAGCAGTGCCAATGATAGGAAAAATATCAGAATTTTATTGGGCTTCCTCATCCTGATTTTGGTATTATTTTAATTATAAAGAAGGGGGCACTGTGATTTCAGCTCTTAAACCTCCAAAAGTCCTGAGCCAGCATTAGCTTTTACAATGGATTTGATCCAGGACATACTGTTTGCAAAGAGCAGAGTCCTCTAATAAAGCACTCAGGGACAAACACAGGAAAACAAATGTCTTTGCTTGTTTTTAAATTCCTTTTGCACTAAGTGTCAGTATCAGGAAACTGGGGGGTGGGGGGAAATGTCATGCTGGGTTGCACTTGTGTGGTGCCTGCAGTTGTTTTGCATATGTTGATGAAGACTTCACAACTGGATTGTGGGCTGTCCCAGCCCAGCTTTGGGCACAGGGTTCAAAAACTCCTCTGTAGTCGGATCTATTGAGGGTCCCGGCACCTATAAAACAGCCTGTGGTTGTAGACAGTTTTGTTCTCTTTCTGACAGCTATTAGAGGGAAGGGAATTCACAGAAAGAGGTAGAGCTAGATTCCACGACTCTTTCTTCCTCTTCTGCAAGGCTATTTGGTGCAATGACACTCCCCTGAAGTAGGGCATTGTCTTAGTTTTCTATGGTTGCTGTGACAAATTACTACAAATGTCATGGTTACAACAACACAAATTTATCATCTTAGAGTCTGGGAAGTTAGACGCGCAAAAAAAAGGGATCCTCTGAGCCAAAATGAAAGTGTTGGCAGCTGCTGTGCTCCTTCTGGAGGTTCCAGGGTAGAATCTATTTCCAGTCCCTTTATCATGTCAGGAGGCCTCCTGGTCCCCTCCTTCAGTGCCGCCTCTCTGGACCTCTGACCTCTGCTGGGTCACATCACCTTCTCTTTCCCTACTTCCATTTTACAAGGACCTTTGTGAGTGTGTTGGGTCCACACCAATCTCCTCATCTCAAGATCCTTAATTCAGACATATCTACAAAGTCTCTTTTAGAATGTAAGGTACATGTTCACATGTTCTGGGATTAGGACATGGATGTGTCTGGAGGCCCATTATTCAGTCTACCATGGGTACACATCCTAATTTGCTTGTACATGCCCCAATATCAAGTAATAACAAATCCCACAGAATATTATTCCTTTTCCACTCCCTTATAATCATGCGAGGCAGCCTTCCTGACACTTACTACTCTGCCCTCTTTACCTGAGAGCAGGCCTCAGGTTCCCAGCTTTTAGCCAACAATCTCTCTCCCTGGATTCCAATAATGTTGTCACAATTGCAGGTTTGTTTTTACAGTTACCTTCTATTATAAGAGTTGACAATGATTTGTACTTACCGGGATGGAGTTGAAACAAACTCTTTTTAGTAAAGTATCACAAGAATGGAAAAGCAAGTATCCAGTGTACCCAATACTAATGTGAAACCAACTACAGGCCCACACAGGAGAAACACACGAGGATATTCAAGTGGGGGAGGGAGGAGGAGAGAGAGAGGAGAGGAGGACTGGTCAGCTCTCGCCTAGTGGGCTTAGCACATCACCTGGATGAAGGGCCCAGCCTCACCTTGAACCTTAGCAATGCAAACAATGTAACCTAATCATCTGTACCCTCACATTAGTCTGCAATAAAAAAAGAGTTGATAATGGTGTTCCATTTGCAGTGGTGACTACAAAAGTCCTTTAAAACTTAAATTTTAAAAGTGACTCAAGGCTCGGCACCTGAAGCTCAGTGGCTCAGGCACCATCCACATACACCAGAGCTGGCAAGTTCGAATCCAGCCCAAGCCTGCCAAACAACAACAACAACTACAACCAAAAAATAGCCAGGTGTTGTGGTGGGCACCTGTAGTCCCAGCACTTGGGAGGCTGAGGCAAGAGAATTGCTTAAGCCCAGGAGTTCAAGGTTGCTATGAGCTGTGATGCCACAGCATTCTACCCAGCTTGAGGCTCTGTCTCAAAAAAAAAAAAAAAGTGACTCAACTTAAAAAATCCTAAATAAGGAAATTGTCCAGGGAGGATGCAGATATGATAAAACTTGTAGAGGCTGTTCTCACTAACAGAGGTTTGAAAAACACTAATGCAGCATGAAGATTTCTGTCCAGTTGGCTGGCACGGTGGCTCACACCCATAATTTCAGCACTCTGGGAGGCCAAGGCAGGAAGATCACTTGAGCTCAGGAATTCCAAGACCAGCCTGAGCAAAAGTAGAGCCTCTCTCTATCATAAATAGAAAATTAACAGGGCATCCTGACCACACTTAATCTCTTTCTGTGGGTCATTGGTCATCTTGGTCACCTCACACCCACATTCTCGTGGGCTCTCCAGACTTCCTGGATCACCGAGCCGGGGTTTCCTCCCTGACTAGGCCCCTTTCTTAGTGTCCTTCTTAGAGGTGTTGGCAGTGCCATGTGCACTCTGAAGGCGCTGGGGGAGAATCCTTCCTTGTTCCTTCCTAGCTGGTGTGCGTCAGTGATCCTTGGCATTCTGTGGCTTCTAAACGCATCCAAGCTGCACTTTCCAATCTCCGTGTGTGTCTTCACAAGGCCTCTTCTGTGTGTGTCCCGTGCTCTTTTCATAAAGACACCAGTCATTAGATTCAGGGCCCAGCCCCATCCCGGATCACCTCATGGGCACTTGATTACATTGGCAATGACCATCCTTTTCTAAAAAAGATCACAAGCTTGGGGTAAACGTGAATCTTGTGGGGGACGCTATTCAAGCTAGGGCTCAAAATTCCAAGACTATGGTGAAATTTAAATGGACTCTGTATTGATCCCAGTGCCCAGCGACCCAGCAAATGTTATTTCATTTGTCTCATCACACCTGCAGCAAGAGGCTGTAATGTTCACTTGCGTTCACCTGAGTCAGGGGGTTAGCGTGCGGACAAGTAGTTCCCCACCCCAGCTTCATTCTGGAATAATTTGGGACATTTAAAGACCAATGCTGTGTTCTGACCCCACACTTACTCACTCAGAAACTTCAGGGTGAAATCTTGGAATGGAGAAGCTAGAGAAACTCCCCAGGTAATTCTAACGCACAGCCAGGGTTGAGGACCACTAATTGAGACTAACATGGGCAGAGTCTCAAGAGAAAAAAAAGGTCCAGAATCATACTGTTTGGAGTGCTTCTTATTCTTATTTCTCCAGAATAATAAATGTGCAATAAAAAAGAAAAAAAAAAACAGGCTAGTGCTTTGGGACGATAAAGACCAGGAGGCCTGGACAGTTTCAGACTTGCATGTGGTCATTACTTCTTGTGGGAGACAAAGTGTTGTCATGATGACAGAAAACACAGGATTTGCTTTCAGTCAAACTGTGCCCAGCAGGGGGAAGATGGAAAAATGAAATGACAGCAGCAGAAGGGCTAGGTGTGTCAACAGTGTTTTCTGACAAAACCAGGAATTTTCAATTTTGCCCTGAGCCTCCAAGGGCAGCAATGTCATCCTCAGAGGGCCAGGAACCAACTGCAGTTCCGTTACAGGGACACACGACAAATTAAACAACCATGCGATGCCATGGAGAACGGGGTTTCTCACTGTGAACTGATCCAACACCAAGGCATATGGAGAAACTCCACGGAATTTGGAATCTGCCCTCAGGACTCTAAATGTTAGTGAATTTAATTGAGGAGCAAATTCAGCTTTGATTAAGGGCTATTTATTAAGGGCTCTGTATTCATTAAGAGCTTCCTCTGTGTCAGATCCTATTCTGGACACTTGGTGTATTCTAATGGCTATATAAACCTTGGGGCGCTTATATCTCTCTGCAAAGGGCTTAAATTGTACGCTCAATGTAAAATTGAGTTTGAGAGTACTGGAGCTTTAAGGAGTCATTCTTGTTGAGAAAGGGGAGGAAAAGGCCATTTCACCACTCAAAGTGAATAACTGCAAAATATTTAAATGCTTCAGGAGGCTGAGCTCACTATCCAGAGAAAGAAGATGAAGATTTTAAAACATGAGTAGGCCTCTGCAGGAGGTGATTTACAAGCCGTGGGGAGCTAGAAAAGAGAATAGAGGGGCCTACAGAATCTTGAGTAGGCAAATTAAATTCAAGTCTGGAGACCATTCTTCTAAGTGAAGTATCACAGGAAAGACAAACAGCGCATGCACGCAGTATTTAATTGGAGCTAGCCGATGGACACTGAGTGTGCGCATAGAGAAATAATACTCGTTAGAAATCAAGCAGGTGGGGGGAGGGATGGGTGAACTCACACCTCATGGGTACAGTGCCCACCATCTGGGTTAGGGGCACACTTACAACTTAAACTATACAAAAGCAATTTTCATGTACCCCTGTAATGTTCTGAAGTTAAAAAGTAACAATGGATGAAAAATAATTGGAATAATTAGTATTGCCTGCTTCAAAGGCCAAAAACCTTAATAGAATGCTCAAGGGTAACCTCCTGCATGCCAGCAATGTGCCGTTGAATTGAGGAATAGAAGCAGCAGGTTGGGGTCACTGGTCACAAGTTCTCATCAATGTTCTGAATCAATGCCTTCCAACAGAAATCCCCAGATCGATGGGAATGTTTCAGATGTGTTCTGTTCAATATGGTAGACACCAGCCTAGGGTTGCCAGATAAACTATGAATGCTCAGTTGTATTTCAGATAAACAAAAATGATCTTTAATACACACATGTATGTATGTTGGATCATGCTTTACCTGAAATTCAAATTTAATTTGGTGTCCTGTACGTTTTTCTCTAACTCTGGTAATCTAAGCCACATGTGCCTATGAAGCACTTAAAAGGTGCCCAGCATGGCTGAGAAACTGTCATCTTCATTTTAGTTAATTTTGATTAATTTGAGTAGCCACATGTGGCCAGGGGCTAGCAGACTGGACAGCTCCATCTGAAGAAACAGGATATGTGGATATGTGAACAGACTTCTGCTCAGGAGGGCGGTTGTTGAATTCTCCATTCTAGGTTCTGAAGGTCAGGAACTGCTGTGTACCTCCACGCCCAGGTGGCCTGAGCGTGCTGTCCTATTGGGAAGTCATCAGTGGTTTATCTGAAAAAATAACCACCACTCAAGCTATCTATTGAGCAATTATGTGTGTGAGGTTGGACAATTAAATTCACAAACTCATCCTAGAAAAAGTGCTATAAGATGGCCAAGGGGAGTACTTTGAAGGTGACTATAGTGATATTCAGCAGAGAGATACATAGCATTTTTTTCCTAGGATGAGTTCACAAACTTCATTGTCTGACCTCGTATTATATGCTATTGTGCACACTTTAAATATTCTGTGTCACAGAATCCTGCAAAGAACTCTGTAGTTAAATGTGACAATCTCCACTTTACAAGTGAGGACAGTGGGCTCAGTGCCTGTGGCTCAATCGGCTAAGGCGCCAGCCACGTACACCTAAGGTGGCGGGTTCGAATCCCCAGCCCGGGCCCGCCAAACAACTATGATGGCTGCAACCAAAAAATGGCCAGGCATTGTGGCAGGCGCCTGTGGTCCCAGCTACTTGGGAGGCCGAGGCAGGAGACTCGCTTGAGCCCAGGAGTTGGCGATTGCTATGAGCTGTGATGCCATGGCACTCTACCCAGGGGGATAGCTTGAGGCTCCATCTCAAAAAAAAAAACAAAAACAAAAAAACCCCCAAACAAACAAGTGAGGACAGTGAAGCTCTGAGAGGAAGGTGAATTGCTTGAGGTCACAGGGCTGGTGAGTAGAATAAATAGTGGGTCCCAGATTTAAGAATTAAGTGACCTTAAATTCAGGGTATCTGAGTCCCCAGGCAAGTCTCTGCTAAGTAAACTACTGGTTGGGTTTTAAGTTCATTTTCTTTCCCTTTTATTTTTACATGTATTTTTAAAGTTTCAGATTAATAGCAGAGTACAAACCGTTTGATTATATAATTTACACATGAAAGTTTAAAGTCAGAGTTGTATCTGTGTCCTGCACCCAGGGAGCACAGCATATATTCATGCATTGTACTTCACTGGGCAGGGGAGTTACTCAGATCCCTCCCACCTCTCCCCTTCTTGAGTTTACTGAGATTATCTCCCTCTATGATTCTTAATCTCCCAGTTTCAAACTGGCATTGAGTACATGTGATGCTTGTTTTTCCAATCTTGTGATACTTTGGAGAATGTTCTCCAAATCCATCCAGGCTGCTAACAAAGGTTGCAAAATCTCCACCTTTTCATGGCTGAATAGTACTCTGTGGTATACATGCACCACAGTTTATTAATTCATTCATGTGTTGTGAAAATTTGAGTGCAAATGTCCTGTGGTAAAATGTCTTTTGTATCTGAGTAAATGCCTAGTAGTGGGATTGCAGGGTCAAATGGTGGGTCTACTTTTAGTTCTTTGAGGAATCTCCGTACTTCTTTCCATAGAGGCTGGACTAGTTTGCAGTCCTACCCACAGGGCATGAGTGTTCCCTTCTCTCCACCTGACACCAGCAACTGTTTCTCTGGGATCTTTAATGTGGGTCCTTCTCACTGGGTTAGGTGATATCTCAAAGTGGTTTTGATTTGCATTTCTCTGATAATTAGGGACAATGAGTGTTTTTTGATGTGTTTATTTTCCATTCTTCTGTCATCATAAGAAAAGTTTCTGTTCATGTCTCTTGCCCAGTTTTTAATGGGGTGTTTGCTTTTCTCTTGTTGATGCGCCTGAGTTTATTATAGATTTGGTGATGAACCTTTGTCATATTTGTAGTATATAAATATCTCCTCCATCTGAAGGTCACTTTTTTGCTTTGTGGATTGTGTCCTTAGCTGTGCAAAAAAAAATTTAGCTTGATCAGGTCCCATTTATTTATTTTTGTTGCTGCTGCAATTTCCAATGGGATTATCTTCCTAAATTATTTCCCTAGACCAATAAAATCAAGAGATTTTCCCCACACTATTTTGTAGGCTTTTTATAGTTTCCTGTCTTAGAGTTAGCTCTTTTATCCATCACGAGTTAATTTTTGTAAGTGGTGAGAGGTGCGTGTCCAGTTTCATTCTCTTACCTAAGTTCATTTTCTGCTGCTTATAACAGAATACCTGAAATTGGATAATTTATAAGATAGTATTTCTTATAAATAAATGTATTATAGTTGCCAGGGCTGAGGTTGCCAAGGTTGAGGGCTACACCTGGTGAGAGCCTCCTTGCTGTGGGCATTCTGCGGTGTCCCAAGGAGGCACAGGGCATCTTGGGGGTGGGAAGGACCTGGGCATGCTAACGTCCTATCTTAGGTCTTTCTTCTTCTCTATAAAGCCACCAGTTCTACTCCATGATCCATTAGCCCATTGATCCATTCCTGTGGGCAAAGCCTTCCTGATTTGATCACCTCTTAAAAGCCCCATCTTTCAATATTGCCACTTTGGGAATTAAATTTTAATAGGACTTTTAGAGGAGACATTCAAGCGACAGCAGTTTCTAAACAGCAATGTCCAGTGGGTAGACGTTTTCAACACTGAGACTTAAGAAACTCTGATAGACAAATGGCAGGCATGGAAATTGACATGGGCCAGATGTGGGTAGGAAGAGGAATTCCGGCTTTGCCAATTTGGTAAATGGTGGGATGACTACAGGCAAATTACCTAGTGTCCCTGGTCTCATCTTTAAAATGCAGTGAAACTTCATTTTGTTTGGGGGATAAAAGGAGAGAATGGCATGAAATGCCTTGGCAGGCACTTGTTAAAAATAATTACATGTGATAATTTATATAACAGTTTATTTCCAATAACATAAAAAATGGTAAGCCAGTGGTTCTCAACCTTCCTAATGCCGTGTCCCTTTAATACAGTGCCCGTGGGTTGAGAACTGCTGTAAATTATACAACTCATGAAGACAGTTACTGAATGCCTAAAAGGTCTCAAGGACATTAATTCATTTTTTGTTGGAGAACACAAGTATAGCTTGGAATATTCCAGAAGTTTCTCTAACCTCTTTCAAAGAGGGAAAAATAATTGCAAAGTCTTGTTAATACCAAGCCTGAGATAATGTCAGTAAGTTGATAAATTAAATCTTTTTAAAATGAGCACTGGGCTTTTTTGTTTTCAGAGTATATATGGTATTTTGATCTGTTCTAAAAACAAAACTATTAAACAGACATTCTGAAGTCTTTCATGGACTTTGCTTTATCCCTGACCCCATCTCACTCTGCAGTTCATTGCTGAGTCCCACCTGCTCAGATGTGGGTCTGGGCTGTGTGAAGGTGAAGGGCATGGGAAGCCACATGTCTTAGTAACTGCACTTTGCTTTCATAGTTCCGTATGTCTCACACATGCTGTATTAGGATATTTTCATTAATTTCTGAATGATGCTACAACTTGAACTCTGAGACTCCAACACTTCTGAAGACTTCTAACAGTCTGTATTCTTCAGAATTCTCCAGAATCAATAAGATGTATGTATATATTGGCCTGGCGTGGTGGCTCACGCCTGTAATCCAAGCACTTTGGGAGGCCAAAGCAGATAGATTGCTTGAGCTCAGGCATTCAAGACCAGCCGGAGCAAAAGTGAGGCCTCATCTCTATTAAAAATAGAAAAACCAGCCAAGTGTTGTGGCGGGTGCCCATAGTCCCAGGTACTCAGAGGGTTGAGGCAGGAGCATTACTCAAGCCCAAAAGTTAGAGGTTGCTGTGAACTTGGCCACTATGGCTCTCTATCCAGGGCAACAGAGTGAGATTCTGTCTAAAAAATTAAAAAAAAAAAAAGTACATATAGTCATGTGCCACATAATAACATTTCAGTCACCAGCAGACCACATACACAAAAGGTGGTCCCATAAGATAATAATATTGCATTTTGATTGTGTCCTTCATATCTTTATATGTTTGACATACAGACACCACTGTGTTTCAGCTGTCTATCGTATTCAATACAGTCACACACTGTGCCCAGGGCTGTAGCCCAGGACCCACAGGTGTGTAGTGGGCAACCTCATTTAGGTCTGTGAAAGTACACAGGATGAAATCACCTAATGATGAGTTTCTCAGAACGGAGCCCCATCGGGAAGTGACACATGAATGCACACAAAAAGAGTTTTATTTTAAGGAATTGGCTCATAAGATTATGGACGCTGGTAAGTCCAAAATCTGCGACATGAGTCAGCGGGCTGGACACCCAGGAAGAGCAGATGCTGCAGTTCAAATCTAAAGGCCACCTGCAGAGTAGATTCTTTCTTGCTTGGAGAAGGTCAGTCTTTTGTTCAATGGGACCTTCACCTGATTGGATGAGGCCCACCCACATTACAGAGGGTAATCCACTTTCCTCAAAGTCCAAATGTAAATATGAATCTCGCTCAACATCCAGAATAACGTTTGGCCGAATACTTGGGCATCATGCCCCAGCCAAGTTGACACATCACACTTGCCATCACACAGTCTAACCAGGAGTCATGCCTGTTAAAGCAAAGCCCAAGCACTTTTCTCTAGGCAATGCCTTAAGTTTTCCAGCAGAGCCTACTGGCTCAAAGCCATACACCAACCTGGCTCCCAGTCCAAGCAAGCTTTGTCATTTGGATTCACAAACCTGGGCAGATAAGAAACAAAGGGAGGAGGTAGACAGTGCAGATTTGCTAGAGGCAGACACCAGAAACAGTAAGGAGTGACTGCTCACAGGCTGCAAGGAGGAGAGGGAGATCTATAAAAAGTAGACAGAAGAACTATAAAAGCTCAGCAGCCTGGGGCTTTTGAGTGTTAGGACAAACTGTTCTGCCTGCTTCATGAAGTGAGGCTGTAATACAGCCCAGTACAGCAAGTGATGTTCATAATAATATACCTACATCTCTAAATAATAGCATACTTAGATTATGGCTTTTTATAAGTATAGCTGTTACAGGGGTAGGATGGAAGAAAATGCAGGGAAGTTTTTAAGAAGGGAAGGGAATGGCAGTTGCTGGCTGAATGTAACTCCCAGCCCCCACCCCATGTCCACTCCTGCAAGGAGAATATAATGGGTTATCTATCGGCTCTTTTTAAAAATTGGTCATTCACCATTTCTCAGGGCAATGGCATCCAGATCTCATTTTAGGAGAACTATACTCCCTGTTCTTAGGTGACATGATGCCACCCCTTCTTTGGGGGTGGGTCTTGTGTCTTAAGCCAGTCTAAACACGCCACCTACCCCCTGACCTTGGTTCAGAGAGGAGCACGTATCTAAATTGGCACTGCAGTGATGCTGGGGGATGTTTGCTGGGGGCTTCTGGGAAAAAAGAGAACTTCCCTCCTTGCCCCTTAATTTATATATGCGAATGGATTCCTTTTTCTGATTAAACTAATTTGATTTGATTTTTAGCTATCTGCACTGAAATCATGCCTGACTGATAGAAGAGGTGACACTTGAATTGTCTTGACCAAGGGATAGAATTTTGACTAGGAACAAATAAACTGAAGGGTATTCTAACAATAACAGTCATAGTACTAATATCGACAACTGCAAAATGCATCAAATGCTTTGGTATATTCTAGAAGTTCAGTCTGGTGCTTGATTTAATCCTCAGGAAAACCATATGAGGTTGGTGCTATGATTATCTCATTTCAGATACAGAAGGTGAAGCTCAGAGAAATGAATTACCTGAAGGTCACATGGCTGGGAACTGGGCTAAACAGGTCTGCCTGATGCCCAGGGATGCTCTCTTCTCATGCTACGGTCTCCAGGCAGATAAGTGAAAAGAAGAGCTGAGGGAGCACACCCAGCGGACAGTGGAACCCCTGATCTGGGCCGTGAGAGGGGAAGGATGAGGCAGATGAGAGGCTAAGTGGCTGTTGGTCTGCCATGGTGCTGTGGTTTGGCTGCAGCCATCACTAGTAACCAACACACGGGCACAGTTTGAAGTCACCAGGATCTGCCAACGGAGCGATCCTCAACTGTTGCCAAATTCCTAATGGGGTTATCTTGCCAAGGTATTCAGAATCCACTTATTTATTCATACAACAAACAGTAGAGTGTCTATTATTTTAGACTTTAATCTTGTGCTTTAATAAGGCTTTAATATTTAAAAAATACTGATATCCTCAGATATATGAAATGCTATTTATAAAAAATGTTATTGATTGCCTTTTAAGACGAATAATATTTAGAAGTGAAAACAGCGTAAGATCAGTTCTCAGAGCAGCTATTGCCACTGAGAGGTAAATAATTACATGTGAGTGAGAGCATCTGTACCTCAAGCATCCTGCTTGGTGAGCAAGACAGTCAAGGTAGCTGCCCTCACAGACCTTATGGTGGAGCTGGGATAGATAAAATTCGTCAGATAATTACACCTAGAACAAGTAATTATCAACTGTGTGAAGAGCAGTGAGGGACAAGAACAGAGAGTTGTGACAAAGAATAAGGGAGACCTAGTTTAGATTGGGAGTGCATGTTCAAGGGTGCAGAGTGGAGTGCAGGGAAAAGGTTCCATGGAAGTGGCACAGGCCTTGATGATCAGATGCGCTTTAGTTCATCAGGGGCAGAGGCATTCTAAGCAGAAGGGCCAGCACACACAAAGGGAAAATGGGTTTGTCTGTTTAATGAACTGAGAGGTCAGTTTGGCTGCAAAGTTAGTGGGTGAGGGGGAGGAGGAGGCCGGAATGTTGCAGGGCCTTGAGGCCACCATTAACACTTTTGTTTTGGTGGTTCATTCCCTTCTTCAGGGAATAGAGATATAGTAACAATGTATAACAAAATAGTAACAATGGCTAATATTCTGAGTACCACTTGCTATTAGAACTTATTCTAACTTATTCTAAGCACTTTGACACTAATTATCAGAGAAATGCAAAGCACTTTGCATATCACCTAACCTCAGTGAGAATAACCCATATCACAAGGTCCTGGTGGGTCTGGGAGAGAAAGGAACACTCATACACTGATGGGGCTAAAAACTAGTACAGCCTCTATAGAAAGTAGTATAGAGAGTAAGAGTCTCAAAGAACTAAAAGTCAACCTACCATTTGGTCCTGCAATCCCATTACTAGGTATCTTCCCAAAAGAAAAAAGTCATTTTACCATAAGGACATTTGCACTTGAATATTTATAGCAGCACGATTCGCAATTGCAAAGATGTGACAACAACCCAGGCACCCTTCAACACATGATTTAATAAACTGTGATATATGTATGCCATGGAGTGCCATTCAGTCACAAAAAGATGGAGATTTTGCGACCTTTGTAACAACCAGGATGGATTTAGAGAACGTTCTCCTAAGCAAAGTATCACAAGAATGGAAAAACAAGCACCACCCGTACTCAGTACCTGATTAGAACCAGTAGATTAACAACTACATGTTCATGTGAAAGAAAACTCAGTTAAATTCAAGTTAAGGAGGAGGAGGAAAAGGGTTGGGTAAATTCCCACCTAACAGGCAGGTTGCATGGGTCTATTGTATTCTTCCTGGGTGAAGGGCACAACTATAACCAAGACTTTTCCCTTTACAAAAACAAACTAATCATATATATCCCCGTATTAATTTGAAAGAAAAAAAAATTGCCATTGTTTAGTTTCCTAAGGGAACCAAAATACCACTCGACTCAAATTCGCTTGGAGGGCCATTAATCTCATCAGGTTGCCCATTCCCTTTTTCAGCTAGCCTGATGCTCAGAACTTCCCCTGAAAGAACTCAAGATTTTCATTTATTTCCATGCTTTTTGGAGGGGTCCCTGCCCCCTCTCGAAGTGTGTCACCCTGTTGTGCAAGTCCTGCACCCTCTGAGAGGTCCATTTCCCTATCTGAGGAATGTGCTAATGACAGCACCACTTCCTGAGGCTGCTGTGCAGATTAAGTGAGCTGCAAGCCTACCACAAGCGAAGATGGTAACAGGGAGGGTGGTAACTGGGAGGGTCTCGGATCACAGACCACTGGGAGGACTGTTCTGGGACAGGGCCTGGCCCCTTTTGACGTTATCTACAATTGTCAGATAAAATTAGGACGCCCAGTTAAACTGGAATCTCAGAAAATGAAAAAAAATTGGCATAAATATCTCCCAACTAGTGCCCTTACACTAAGTTAGTCATTCTATTTTTTTAATCTGAGATTCAAATATAACTGGGGGAGGGGGTGTTCCTGTATTATTCAATTTTAAAGCCGGTAACCTTTCCCTGGGGAAAAGAACTGGCCGCAAACCTTCGGCTCTTCTGCCCACCTCCCCCCCCCGCCGAAGGGCTCCTCGCCAGGCGCCCAGATCGATTGCAGAGGAACCGCTCCCGCCTCCTCCCCGCCCAGGCAGCACTAGCGGCGCGCGGAGCGGCCGAGCCCCGCCCCTTCCCGCCCTGTCCGGCCCGAGTTAGGGCGCCGCCTGGGGTGGGCAGGCCGGAGGTGAGACGTTGGTGTCGGTGTGTGCCACCTGCGCGGCGTGCTCAGGCAAGGCCCGGAATTAGCTCGCCATGTCGGCTGCGGAGGCGGGAGATGTTTTTCACAGAGCCCGGGGCAGGACCCTGGAGGCCTTTCCCGCAGGTACTGCCAGAGCTTCGCCCGGGGAGGGGACTCCGGGACTGCGGAACCTTCGGCCCGGGGAACCTTCGGTGTAGGTGTACGCGTGTCCAGCTGGGCTCCGTCCGAAGCTGCACCAGGGAATGGGGCCTCCAACAGTGGCCGGGCGCCTCCTGCTCTCCGGGATCTCGGGGGCGCTGTTTAGAGTTGAGTCCCACCGGGGTCCGATTCAGGAGTCTCGCTGGCCTTGACTTCCCTGAGAGAAGAAAAGAGGAAGGCAGTACAGCGTGATAAAAGCTTGGGCTCCGCGGTTAGACCTGGTTTCCAAGCCCCTGTTTTGGTTGCATTCCTCAGCAAGTTGTGGCCTCAGTTTTCTCATCTGTAAAATGGGAATATTAGTGAGGTTGTGGGTGGCATTGGATAAGCGCATAGTGCATGTTAGAGGTTATTTTTATCAAGGTTGTTCACTGTAAGGTATTTTGTACACCACAATTACAGTTATTTGCTGTATATGAGTCATTCACCGAGCAGTGCCCATCAGAACAGTAGAGAGGGAGGGCAGTCTAGAGCTATAGCAGATTAAGTGCTTGGATTTGGGGTTTAGATAATGTGCCTCGCTGTAAAAATGAGTTTAATAATACCTGCCTCATAGGGTTGTTGGAAACGCTCACAGATCAAAATTTCTTTAACCTAGGTCTGACATCTGGCTAGATGCTAAACCTATGTTAGTCCCTGAACTGTGAGTTGGGAGGGAGGTGTGGTTTTGGTTCTTCGGTTCCTCTCTGTAGCTCTTTCCTGTCTGGAGTCAAATTACCTTCTAGGCACTCAACAGCTTTATAACCTTAGGGAAGTTACCCCAAATTCCCTGCACAATGTGGCTTGTGTCCTCATTTCTAACTTCAGGCTTGTCACTTGCTCGCGTGCTCAGTTCTCCCACTACTCTGGTTTTTCTGAACTGCATTAAAAAGAGTCAAAGCCTTTCTTTCATGAGGGCCTTGGCGGTGGCCTTTGTCTGCTCTCACAGTAGGGCTTGTGAGCCTGGCTCTTTTTCAGCTTTTTTTTTTTTTTTTTTTTTAGGGTAATTGTGGGTTTAATTAATGCAGGCTGTAATAGAAGAGATATAGGTGATATCCATTAGCAAACACTCTTGACAATAATAGCAATAGTAGCTAACACATATTGAAGTGTTACCTAGTTCCTGGCCCATACTTCAGCACTCTACAGTGTAGTGAGGAAGTGATTGGTTGTGGTTTCCTGATGTCTGAGGTTCTCCACTATAGACAGAACCACACCTATTCCACAACCTTTGAGCTTAGCAGGATTGACACAGATTGGGTCTGGCTTTTCTTCATTTTCATTGCCTAACAGTAGTGTGTGCCCCCCAGGGGTGGGGAAATCAAAGCACTAGCCAAGATAAAACAAAACAGGAGAAGAGCATGGAAATGCCAAAAAAGATATGAAGATCAGACAGTTAAGGTTGTGAACTCATCCCAAAAAATGTGCTTCACACCTCATTACTGAACATAACTGTTCACCCTCAATGCACCCCTCCTTAGGAAGCCATGCACTCAGGCCAGCACCTAGTCTGCCCTTCAAGTTTATTCACTTTCTCAGATTTTCCCTGGCTCCCCTATCTAAAGTGCATTTCTTCTGTAGTCCAGTGCTAGAAGTGTATTTGTTTGCAATTCTTGATGAGGAAGTGGGGCCAGAAATATAGCTATGGTGAATTCAGTAAAAAACGCAATCTACCATGGTGTCATTGTCTACCTACAGTCAGCCTTCTGTATTTCTGGGTCCACATCTGCAGAGCCAACCAGCTTCAAATTATATATGGGGGAAAATAAGAAATTACATTATGCCAATGAAAAATTAATAGAAATTTAAAAAATAAAATCTGCCAATTATTTACACAGCATTTACATTGTATTAGGCATTAAAGTAACACTGGAAATGATTTAACTGAGGGCAGTGTCCACAGTTACATGCAAATACTCTGTCATTTTGTATAAGGGACCAACTCCTGGGACCAATTCCTCTCAGATACTAAGGGATGACTATATTTAAGGCAATTTACCCTTTCCACCCAACATGAAGTGTTTTTTGTTTGTTTGTTTGTTTGTTTGTTTGTTTTGAGTCAGAGTCTCAATCTGTTGGCCTGGGTAGAGTGCCATGGTGTCATAGCTCACAGCAACCTCCAACTTTCCAGGTCAAGTGATCCTCTTGCCTCAATTTTTCTATTTTTAGTAAAGACAAGGTCTCGCTCTGGTTCAGGCTGGTCTTGAACCTGTGAACTCAGGCAATCCATCTGCCCTGACCTGCCAGAGTGCTAGGTTTACAGGCATAAGTCACTGCATCCAGTCCCAACATGAAGTTTTTGATATTTATTCATATTGATATAAATAGCTCAACTTTCCTGCTGGGCAATATTCCATTGTATGAGTATATTCTTTACATTCTGCTGATGGATGTGCCGAGTGTCTTCTCTTTATTTCTCTAAATCTCCCTTCTTGACCATGCCTTAGTGGGTTGACTCCATGGACTACCTCAGTGGGCTCCTTGCTCTCTGGTTTCTTTTTGAGTTCAGCCAGTACAGAGCCCTGATTTGAGAGATGGGGGGGGAGGGGAGGAGCAAAAGTTGGTGTATGTATTCCGTCAGCCACGCCTCCTGTGGTGTTTTCTTGGGCTGATTAATTCCTCCCTTCAGGGTTACTCCTTCTCAAGACAGCCTTTCACTTGAGACACTCTTCCAGATTTGGGTAACCACTTCCTCCTTCATTCCCTTGATGTGTGGGAGTGACAGCAGCTCTGCTTTTCTGTCTTTGGGACACTAAACTTTCTCTTGTATTTTCCCTACACCTAACCCATCCCAAGTAGTCCCTCTTTAAACCCTCCTTTAATTATCCTAATTTGAGTATGCCAGCTATTTCCTGCTGGGATTCTGACAATGGCCATGGAGTTGTTTCTGTTTTTTGCCCTTGCTAGCAGTGCTGTTATGAATATTGTGTACAAGTCTCTTTGTAGAGGCCTGGGTGAGTTTTTCCAGGGCATATATCCAGGAGCTATGTTCTGGGTTGTAGGGTATAATCCTCTCAAGTGTTGGTAGATACGGTCAAATTGCCTTCCAAAGTGGTTAAGCTGATTTATACTCCATCCAGCAGTGTATGAGAGTTCCCAGTTACTCTGCCACATCCCTTTCTTTTTTGGTTGAGAAATATTTATTATTTATTTCATTCTCCAATATATTGTGTATATGTATGTGGGGGATTGTCAAGTTACATACCCTCAGAGGCTCCTAATGTAGGCATAGAGCTTTGGCACAGAAAATAATTTTTGGCAACTGGTGGTTTCTGAGGCCACTGCAGTGGCAAGACTCAGGATTTTAAGTTTGATCTTGAGCAACAGGAGGGCTGTTAACTGAAATTAGAGACAGAAGAGTAGGGTCAGGTTGGAGGAGGTAGATTTGAGGTGCCATTAGGAATCTGAGGCAGCTTGTGGATGGAGTACGTGGCGGGGGATGTGTGGGTGGCACTGCAGAGGGGGAGTAGACAGTGTTGCTGTAGGAGTCGATGGCATTGCCAAGGAGCAATGTGTGGCATGGCAGGTGTGTGTGAGTGTAAGCTTAAAACATGCAGGTGTTAGGTGTGAGAACAGGACATGGAGGACCCAGTGTAGGAACAGCTAGAAATTTTGGAAGGTAAAACCAAGAGCTGGCCTTGGCACCAAACCCAGGAAGGAGGACTCAGGCAGGGTGGTGCACGGGGTCAGATGGTGTTTAGGGGAATGGAAGCTGAGCAGAGGATGGCAGGTTTGATTGATGGGGGACAGTTTCAGTGGAGTTGTAGAGGAAAGCCTGGTACATGGTATTTGAGGAGTGGTTGGAGGTCGGGTTCTGTTGGAGTCATTTGGTGATGCAAGGTAGACACCAGATAGTAGCAGCTTAGAGGAGGAACGGTCTAATGGAAGGCTTTTTGGAAGAGGAGAGCCCCAAACTGAAGAGTTTGAAATATTGTAGTAAGAATGATGGTAAGAGGAGCTGGAGCATCGAGGCTGTACCAAGTGTTTATGGTCTGTTAGGTACCGTGCTCCATGGTTTATAGGGGTCTTTGGTCATCTTCACAGTGGTCCTGTTGGAGTAGATGTTATGATTCTCCTCTTTGTACAGTTGAAGAAAATCAAGCTTAGAAAGGATAGGCAGTTTTCTCAGGGTCATATCATGGTGTAAAATGCATCTAGGTTTGAGAATGCAAAGGGCAAGATAATTTGCTCCGGCTAGTGTGCCATGGCCTCAGCCTAACTGGCAAACTCCTGGGTTTAAGCAATCTTCCTGCCTCAGCCTCCTGAGTAGCTGGGACTACAGGTGCCTACTATAATGCCTGCCTCATTTTTCTATTTTTAGTAGCAGCGAGGTCTCACTCTTGCTCAGGTTGGTCTCAAACTCCTGAGCTCAAGCAATCCTCCTGCCTTGGTCTCTCAGAGTGCTGGGATTATAGGTGTGAGCCCAATGCTTGGCCTTAAAAGTCAGGATAATTGTTGGGAGTGATACCCAAGGAGATCGGAAATGATGGGAATGAGGGCTTGGGAGAGGAGTGGCTCTGGGAGCAAAGGTACTCTTTGAGCATCTGTCTGTCTGTCCCTTCATCTGACTGTACATTTACCTGGCCATCTGTCCACCAGGCTGTCCATCGTATGTCCCTCCACCTACTCATAGTCTGCCCATCTACTTGTCCACTCATCGCATGTACTGAGCACTTGGTTTGCCCCAGCCATGGTGCTGATTGCTGGATGAGTGAAAAGTAGATAGGATTCAGCACTTCTGGCATGTTGCAGAGCCCAGCACTGGCCCAGTGAAATCTCAGCTGTGGCAGATGTCAGGGAAGCAAGGAGTTAGATGTTGTGAGACCTTCTCATTGGAGCAGTGGACCGATGAGGACAGTGGTCCTCTGACCGCTTACAGATGGGTGCAAATTAACTGGGCTGTGAAGGGAGGGAGGGCCACTGTAGAGCACGGGCGGAGCAAGTGTAAAAGTCTTGTGCGTGGGAGGACGGGAAAGGGGAATGATGAGGGTACAGGGACGCCTTTGAGTCCTGGACAGAATGAGGCATGGTGTGAGGTCAGACAGGAGGGTTGGGCAGTAACTAAGGAGTCCTGTCCTATTCTAATAACATCAAAGGGTTTCAGTCTGGATGGGTGAGGACCCAGGAAAAGGTGATCAGATTTCTATTTTGGAAAGGAGGGTTCTGGATACAGTGATGGCTTTAGAATTTCTGTTTTAGAGCAGCCTGGGGTCCAGACTGATGGGAAGCTCAAGCTCAAGGCCTTGTCCTGAAGCTGTGTATCCCTGCCCCGCCTCTCCCCCCACTGTGGACTTGGACTGTGTTTGCTATAGCTGGGGAAGGGGGCGGGGTGCTCTGATGGAAATTTCAGTAGCTCTGAGGAGTGTTGAGGTATGGAAGCTTCCAAGGCCATTGGAGTTGCCATGGGGCCACCAGTGGGACCAGAGAACAGGAGAACATGTCCTCTGGACAGGAATGGGGCTACAGGAGAGATGATCACCTATCTGCTGAGCTGGGAAGAGAGAGAGAGAAGGACCTGGACTCCCAGCATTCACTAGATCTGGAAGTGGGGCTGCATTGATCTCTTCTGCAGGCCCGGCAGGCCCAGAGGGAAGCCTGGGATGGGTTGTCAGCACTGGGCCTTTAGAGGCTACCTAGAGTGCTGGACCGAGTCCCTGCACTGGGTGCTGAATCCCAGCCCACAGTTGCTTCTGTGTGTCCATTGACTTTGCCATGGGGCTCAACTCTGTTAGTGTCACTGGCCACATGGATGGTGCCTAACACCGGTGCAGGCTCTGTGGGAGGAACAGTCTCGAGCCAGCAGAGTTGCCTCAAGGGCAGTCTCAGAAAGTGAGGGAAGTGGCTTTTCTCCTTGTCTTGCCAGAACACACTGAGCCTATCAGAGAGGTTTGCTTAGCTCAAGCAGCTGTGCCTAAAATCACAGCTCTGAAGACCTTCACCTTCACTAAGAGGCCCCCAGAATCAGCTTCTTAAACAGTTTCTTTCTCAGATGTACGTGTCAGTTGCGTGAGGTTTCGCCCCTTGACTGACGTGAGCAGCAGGATTCCTGTCCTTCTGGTAGTGTTAGGTGTGAGGCTTGTCAGCAGTCATCTGTTTCCTGTTAACGTCTGTCGGCAGATGTTTGTGAAAAATAAATTGTACACGTCTCACCCGAGGAGGCTCACATTCCTGCGGCATGTTCAAGATAGTCATTTTAATTAGGCAAATTGATAATTGTATTTTTTTGACTAGTATCATAATTAGGACAACTTCCTCCTAGCAAATAACTGCCTTTGGAGAGGTTTGCATTTGTTTTGAAGAAACTCTGAAAGGGAGAAATAATCAAGATAAAGTGTGTTTTTAAAATGACTTATATTTATTTTTAGGTACTTAGCTGTTCTTCCAGTTCAGTTTGCCACTAGGATATTTTCTCTCTCAGAGAACGGGACTCTTGGGTGGTATTCTTAAAAAGATTGTTTTCCCAGATGTTTTAAACCTCTGTAGCTGTTTCCTAGGTGCTGACTGTCTTCCCTAATCCTGAGTATTTATTTCTCAGTTCTTTTTAGAAACCTTTTCATGTGGCAGAGAATAAATGGAGTCTCAGTAAAAAATAACTCTTTCCATCTCTTTAGGTGGGTCTCACTAAAAACTTTTCTAGAAATAATAGACCAGGAAATGCTTATTCAGATTTGAACACATGTTGAAAATATTGTGGTTTAAAAAAATGTAACAGGATGATGACAAAGGTGAAATGAATACTTTTTTTTTTTTGGAGACAGAGTCTTACTTTGTTGCCCTTGGTAGAGTGCTGTGGCATCACAGCTCACAGTAACCTCAAACTCTTGTGCTTAAGCAATTCTCTTGCCTCAGCCTCCCAAGTAGCTGGGCTGCAGGCGCCCACCACAACTCCTGGCTACTTTCTTGTTGCAGTTGTCATTGTTGTTTAGCAAGCCAGGGCCGGGTTTGAGCCTATCACCTCAGTGTATGTAGCCGGAGCCCTACTCACTGAACTACAGTGCCAAGCCTGGAAGGAATGAATGAATACTTTTTAATTGTGACATACATTTAGGCCATACTAGTTAACCTCACATTTGGGACGTGTTCCTATGACTAAATAGGGCTTTTTTTTTTTTTTTTTTGAGAGAGAGAGAGTCTCTTTCTGTAGTCCAGGTCAGAGTGCCAGCCTAGCTCACAGCAACCTAAAACTCCTAGGTTCAAGTGATCCTCTTGCCTCAGCCTCCAGAGTAGCTGGGTCTATAGCTACTTATCACCACACCCAGCTAATTTTCTGTTTTTAGTAGAGACAGGGTCTTGCATTTGCTCAGGCAGGTGTTGAACTCCTGAGTTCAAGCTATTCTTGCCTCAGCCTTCCAGAGTGCTGGGATCACAAGTGTCAGCCCTAAATAGGGCCCTGTGTACTCATTGTAATCGTGTCCTCATTGTAATCATCAGTCAAAAGGTACAGTGACCAGCACTCATTAGTATGTAAAACGTTCACACTAGTAGGTTTCCAAAAGACAAACTTTACTTTTATCTTTGAATGCCTTTTTTTTTGTTTTTTTCTAATTATTATTGAGGTATAATGTATATACTATACTATTCGTTCATTTAAATTTCCAATTCAAGAGTTTTTAGTAAATTTACAGGGTGATACAGAACATCTCCCTTTCCCAGAAAAAGAAGCATTATACCCACTTAGAGGTTCATATGCCCATTTCTAGTGCAAGCAACAACTAATCTACCCCAGTAGATTTGCCTTTTCTGGGTGTTTCACATAAATGGAATCTTACTGGATATGGTCTTTTGTAACTGCCTTCTTTGCCTTAGCCCATGGGCTTTTGGGGTTCTGCTCATCCATTTTGCAGCATGAATCAGTACTGTGCTACTTTTTACTAAATTATATTCCATTGTATAAATAACTGCCTTTTGTTTATTCATCCACTATTGATGAACATTCGGGCATTTTTTCTTTGGCATTGCTGGACATTGTCTCACTTGGGCACTTTTGTTATGAAGAAAGCTGCTATGAACAGCCACAAACAAATCCTTATGTGGACATGTTTTCTTTGGGGGTAGGTACCTTTTTGAAAACCGGAGAGTTTTCTGAAGCAGCTGCGCCATTTTGCATCCCCCCAGCAGCATGTTGGCTTGTGGTTTCTCTGTGCCCTTGCCCACGTTTGTTATTGTCGTCTTTATTGTTACAGCCATCCAGTGGGTGTGAGTCGTATCTCACTGTGGTTTTGATTTGTGTGGGACATCCGTCTGTATGCTTGCTGGCCATTTGTGTATCTTTGAAGAAATGTCTATTCAGGATCTTTGCCTATTTTTAATGCATTACTTATCTTTTTATTATTGAGCTGTAAGAGTTCTTGATGCATTCTGGATGCAAGTCCCCTGTCACATACAGGCATACCCCAGAAACACAGTGGATTCAGTCCTAGAGCACTGTGATGAGGAGACTGTCACATTCAATTCCTGTGAATTTATACTATATTGTTGTCTATTAAGTGTGAAATAGCATTATGTCTAAAAAACAATATCCATACACCAGAAATACTTCATTGCTAAAAATGCTAGTGATCATCTGAGCTGTCAGCAAGGAAGTCTTTTTGCTAGTGGAAGGTCTGGCCTCCATGTGGGTGCCTCAGGTCCTGGTAATAATTTAGTATCTTATTGTTACAGTCTATTTTGTCAGTCTTATGATTTCTCTTTTAACCTTAAGGCTGGTCAGTTGTTGTATCTAACTCCAAAAGGGAGAAATTATAACAAGGTGTGTCTAATCTCCCTTCCCTCGTGGCCAGGAATCAGTGTTAAGTTTTCGTAGGGTCCCCTTCATCAAGAGGTCCCCTTCATCAGTTACATCTGCCCAGTCTTACATGGGTGTGGCTCATCAAAAAGGGGTGCTTAGGATTTTAGTTTGCATAGGCATGAGGATTGGAATCAGCTTCTTCAAAACTCCTGTTAATGTTGGTATTTAGACCTTTCATGAATCATAAATATTCTTAGTGGTATCTAGAATGGTGAATTCTTTGACTTTACTTGCCCAGATCCATCAGAGAAAGCACCATTTGCGGCAGCTATAGCCATATGGAATGTATTTCGTAAGTAATTAGACTTAGAAGTCAAAATGACTTCTGGATGCGTAGGCCGCAGAATGGATGTTGTGTTAGCCGGTATGAGAACAACATTCATCTTGTGCACCTCCATCCGAGCTTTTGGGTGACCAGGTGCACTTTCAATGAACAGCTATATTTTGAAAGGAATCTTTTTCTTAGCAGTGGGTCTCAACAGTGGGCTTAAAATATTCAGTTAACCATGCTATAAGCAGAAGTACTATCATCTGGGCTTTGCCCCTTTATAGAGCACAGGTAGAGTAGATGTAGCATAATTCTGAAGGGGCCTGGAATTTTGGAATGGTGCGTGAACACTGGCATCTGCTTAAGATCACCGTTGGTATTAGCCCCCAAGGAAAGTCAGCCTGTCCTCTGGAGTTTTGAAGCCAGGAGCTGACTTCTCTCTGGCCATGAAAGTCCCAGATGGCATCTTCTTCCGATAGAAGACTATCTTGTCTACCTTGAAAATGTGTTGTTGAGTGTAGCTGCCTTCATCAGTAAGCTTAGCTAGATCTTCTGTATAAGTTGCTGCAGCTTCTGCATCAGCACCTTGTTTCACCTTTCAATTTTATGTTATGGAGGTGGCTTCTTTTTTAAAACCTCATGAACCAACCTCTGTGAGCTTCAAATGTTTCTTCTGCAGTTTCCTCATCTCTTGAGGGCTTCATGAATTGAATAGAGTTAGGGCCTTGCTCTGAAGTAGGAAATGTTGTGGCTGGTTTAATTTTCTACCCAGACCACCCAAACTTTCTCCATCAGCAATCAGGCTGTTTTGATTTCTTATTTTTTATTATATAGTACAATAAAATGTTCAATGAAATAGTACTTTTAATCTCCTTTAAGAATTTTGCACTTACAACTTGGCTTACTGTTTGGCACAAAAACCCTAGTTTGGCTTTCATCATGCATCCCTCACTAAGCCTAATCATTTCTAGCTTTGTATTTAAAGTGAAGGACATACGACTCTTCCTTTCATTTGAAGACCTAGAGGCCTCTGTAGGGTTATTAATTGGCCTAATTTCAATATTGTCATGACTCGGGGTAGGCAGGCCCTGAGAGTGAGAGAGAACAGCTGAATGGCTGCTCCTTGGAGCACTCAAAACGAACATGCTTGACGTCAGTTGCATTTGCCCAGTCTTACATGGGTGTGGTTCATGGTACCCCAAAACAGTCACAATAGTAACACCAAAGATGCTGATCACAGATCAACATAACAGATATAATAATAATGAAAAAGTTTGAAATATTGCAAGACTTACCAAAACGTGACACAGAGACACAAAGTGAGCACATGGTGTTGGGAAGATGGTGCGGATAGATCCGTGCAGGTTTGCCACGACGTCCAACTGGTAAAAATCACCGTGCCTGTACAGGACTTCAAATGTTTTTTCTCATTCTGTGGATTGTCTTTGTACTTTTCTAGATGACATTATTTGTGGAATTAAAGTTTGAAAATTTTATAAAGTCCAATTCATCAGCTTTTTCTTTTATCACTGTGATTTTGATGTCATATTTAAGAAATTTTTTTGTAACTAAAAATCAGGAAGATTTACTCCTATGTTTTCTTCTAAGATTTTTATAGTTTGAATTCTTACCTGGGTCTAGGTCTATTTTGATTTAATTTTTATGTATGCTATGGTATAAGGGCCTAATTATTAGAAAATTCCCATCATTGTTTAACTATAGTGGAAGCCTGAGAGTTGGTCAATAATAGAAAAAATTAGAGTGGAATCATGAAACATTACACATTCTTTTAATATTTTATTTGACTATAAATCATAAATGTACATTTATTTACCAGTCTTTTGAGGTTGGGACAAGGACTTGTGCTGGACTGTGTGTTTACAGAGAGACCTGCTGTATAAACTCTTTTGTATAAACAACACCCATAGTGAATATTTTCTAGTTTGGATTTTTTGCAGTGGAGCAGTCTAAAAATCATTTGGGTGAAAATTCAGCCATAGGGAATAAGAAGAAAAGAAAGGAAAATCACTTGGAAAACACTTTGAGTGAAGAATTTTGGGTTTATTTATTTTTCTTTCAAATCTTTGACACTTGTCCTCCCAACACCTAACTCCACAGTATACTTTATTTTTACCAGCTTGCATTAATTGTGTCTTCCCAGGGCATTCATCTTAGTACATTGAGACCAACTCTTTTTACATTCATATTTGTTTGTGCAATTTACTAAATGAGTTGATTTAAAAATAACCGCTAGCATACATTCGAGGACAGCTCTCATTGAACGCATGGGGAGCACACTTCTCCAGGGTAGGCACAGAAGTGTACAGAGCGCAGGACTGGGGAGAGTGGCTGGTCTGTTCTCAGGGGGCAGGGAGCATGTTGGTGAAACCCTCTGGTTGTTGTAGTGCAGATCTGTGGAGAGAGCATCTTCGCAGAGAGGCCTGACAACTCATGTGTTTGTTCACTGTGTGATTTTTAACTTAGCCAAACCCCGCAGTGAAGAAGGGGTAGTAACACCAGGCTGGAAACTTCAATTGTTCTAGAGCTGTGGCCAGTTGGTTCTTAGAACCAAGTCTGATGTATAGTCAGGAAATATTTGTGGCAAGAATGATCAGGCTTCCTGTGTAGCATTGCTTGGAAAGGAAAACGAACAAAACTGAGCCATACAATGTCTCAGGCCCGCGTTTGTGAAGTTAGGTGGAGAGTTGGCAGGATTTGTTTGTAGGTGCAGCTGCGATAACACGACATTGACTTTGGTGTGCATTGGATTCATCTGCCCAAGGGCATTGAGGCACTGCTAATTTTAGGTCCCCAAAGTAGTAAGTAGGTAGGTTCAGAAGATGATTCTGCTTTCCTGGCTCCCAGCCCTTCATCCTAGCCACCAAAGTATGCTGGGAGTCACTCCTGACCTCTGCTTCCCCTCCCTCCTCACCACCTCCAGACTATCTCTGGTCCTGTGCATTTGACCTCCAGAGCACACCTTGGCTTTGCCCACTACTCTCCATCATGGCTCTCACCATTGTGACACTGGCCACCACCATCTTGCACCTGGACAGTACCAATGGTCTCTGCGTCCACGCTCACCCCTCTAGTACATTCCTTTGTGGCATTCAGAGGAATCTCTTTGAGACAAAAAAGGGGGTTCACAGCCCCCTTTTGACACAGGTTTTCCTTGTCCCTCTTTTTTTCCCTGATACTTTCACATTCTTCAGTTCACAGTTGGAAAGAAGCTCATCCGATTGTCCCGTCCTAGATCAGATCCCCTGTCACTCGCTTTCACTTCTTCTTCCTTTATGACACTTGATTACAACTTAAGATTGTGTATTTCTTCCTGTGATTTTGTTGTCTTTTCTTACCTCTAGACCAGGGTTCCTCAAACTTTTTAAACAGGGGCCAGCTCACTGTCCCTCAGACTGTTGGAGGGCCGGACTGTGGGCCCCGGGACAAGTTGGCTGCTAAGCAGGACAGGCAGTAGCAGCAAAAACATCCAGCGGTCCGGATAAATGTCCTAGGTGGGCTGCATGTGGCCCATGGGCCATAGTTTGAGGACGCCTGCTCTAGACTATAAATTCCTACAGGGTTTCTAGACCTAGGACAGTGTCTGGCAGTAGTGGACAGTCAGAGGCCTTTTGATACTGAGTACATGGGTGACTATGAATGAATATAACTACCCCTTGGTCACCTGTGTGTCTTTGCCCAACCCACTGCTCACACATATCGTGAAATCTGTGGACAAAACACAGCTGAAACCAAAGTATTAAACAAACCAGTAGAATTCCTTGCATGACATGCCAGGTGTCTGCCCAGCTCATGTGCTACTCAAAGGCATCTGCAGGCGGAGGTTTTGCATCCCAGGCGAGCTCCTCATGGAGCTGCATCTTCCCAGAGAAAGAGTTACTCTCTCTTCACATCTGGGCCTTCTGTGTGCTGGCCTTTTGCCTAGAGGGCTACATCTGCTCAGAAAAGGTACCTTTTCCCGGTTCTCTCCAAAGTGCTGCCTGGGTGGGCACAGCTGCCTGCTCTCTTGGCAAAGGAACATGGGGAACAGGGAAGGTCACAGCAGACATCCACCCCAAATGAGCAAGCCCCAAATGGAGTTCTGTTCTTGAAAAATGAGGGAGGGTCTGGAAATATCTTTTCCCCCTTCAGCTATTGTCCAGAACAGCATCAGCCCAAGCCAGTGATGCTGAAAGCTGCGTGGCCAAGAAGCCCCCAGTGCCTGTGCTCTGAAGGGTTGCAAGTGGACTGTGGCAGGATGCCAAGCCATGGCTCAGGGCTTAGTATATCTCAGAAACTACCTTTTGGATAATTTTAGGCCAAGAAAAGTTGGGTAAATTCACTTTGGTACAGGTTGAGCATCCCAAAACCCAAAATCCAAAATCAGAAATGCTCCCCAGGTGACGCACTTTTTGACTGCTAGCATGATGCTGAAGGCTCATGTCCAGTGTGCCTGGGAGCATTTGGGATTTCAGATGCTCGGGTTAGGAATGCTCAGCCAGTTTTGTGTATGCAGTGTTCCCAAATCTGAAAACATCTTCATTCTGGAACACTTTTGGTCTCTAACATTTCAGAGAAAGACTGTTAAACCTGGACTTCGGGCAAGTAATTTGGAGACTCTGAGGAAACTGCTGTCATAGCTAATTAATTATTTGGGTAGGGGACAGGGTCCTGAAGGGGATACTATTGCTTTTAGCAATACTTCACATAGACTATAATTCATCCTTTAGACTGTACAAGTCAGTGACTTTTACATATTCACAGAGGTGTCAATTCACAGATTGACCATCATGGCAGTCAATCTTAGAACATTTTCGTGACACCATAGAAGAAACCCTGCACCCATCAACTGTCACCTCCAGCCCCTTAGCAACCACTTATAAAGCACACTGTTATCTGCTGCATTAAGTTCTGGCAGCTTTACACTTACGATATTTAGACTGTTAAACTAGAAATAGTCCCAAAGTGGTGAATATTGTTTAGCTGCTGGTTGTTTTTTTTTTTAACCACTAAAATAAGATTAGTCCCCAGAGAAGATGAAGGGTATTGCTAAAGACATTTAGATTGTGATTCACTGTGTAGGCTGCTATTGAGAGAAACTGCAAAACTTGCATTTTGTTGGCATTTGCTCTTTAGCCAGAAAGCCTCCAGGCAGCTGTAAAACTACCCATCTTTGCTACCCATAACCAGAGCAAAATCCACAATACATAAAGGAAGAGGTGTTAAGACCAAAGCATGTAAATGGGTGTCTTTCCCATCCGGGTTCCTGTGAGCCCCGCTAGGTGCTGTGAGAGCAGTAACCTTGCCTCTGCCAAGACACGGTCAGGGGTTCCCTTGTACAGTAGTCATGGCAACAGTCACTCACGTTCTGTGCCTGGTCCAGGTGCTTTACGTGCATTAACTCCTTAATTCTGCACAAACCCTTTTGAGGGAGGTACTGTTATTCCTGCTTTACAGATAAGGAATCTGAGGCCTAGAGAGGTTAAGGAACTTGCATCAGGTCACACGGTTAGTAAAGAATGAAAATGGGATTTGAACTCGGGCAGTCAATCGTCAGAGTCAGGATTCCACTGACTATAAAGTTTTGGGAGATGGAAGCCCACAGTCCTGTGTGTGCTGAGTGTGCTCTGTCCGCTGTCTCTTGCTCGAGCTTTGGTTCTTGGCTCTGTCCCCTGTCTGGAGTGTGCCCCCACGGACCCACCGCAGGACAGTCTGTCCAGTGATCACCCTGATTACTCCTGCAGTAGTCACTGCACAGTGTGCAGCTAACTCAGTGATTTGCTTGTTTATCGTGCATCTCCCATGATCCTGTAACGTCTTCAAGAGTGGGACCTGTCAAATGGCCAGTGATTCGGTCACAGGTGGGTGCTCAGAACCTGCTGGAATGAGTGAAAGAGATCAAGTTTTGTCTGCTTGTAGGGGGTGGAGGAAGGCTTGTGGCAGAGGCAGCATTTGAGCCAGTTGGGATTTTAGCAGGAAGAGCTGGTGGAAGGGAGAGCTTACTCCAGAGGATATAAGGTGAGGTGGGGGACGTATGGAGTATGTTGGGAGCAGGTATGGTCCATCTTTGAGAGATCCCATGGTGTGGCTTAAGCAGAGTTTCTCAACTTCACCAATGTTGGCATTATGGGCTGGATAGTTCTTTATCATGGGGCCGTTGGCCTGTATCCACTGGATTCCAGGAGCACCACCCACTCCCCAGTGTGATCTCCAAAAACTGTCTCTAGACATTGTCAAATGTCAGAGTCATCCCTGGCTACCAGGACTAGCATCACTGGTGGGTCTCGTGGGCCCAGTGCTAGATACAGTTAGAAGAGCTAGAGCTTTGGGCTCCTTTTACCCCAAGAGCCAGAATGAGCAAGAAGCCATTGATATCTTCACTTATCTCTTCGCCAAATATTTGCTGATGCCTCGTGCATGCTTCTCACATGCCAGGACTCAGTGTCACATGCTGATGATACGCTGGAGAGGGAATGCAAATACAGGCCTTCCCCAGAGTTTTGAGGGTCGTGGTCCCTTAGCCAGGGATTTGATGCTCTGGGTCAGGGTTTAGGAAGAGACAGTGTGGGCTGGAATGAGGGGTGCTGCAGGGAGCTGCTCTCACAGCCCCTGCCCCAGGTGGAATTAGCGGGGACCTGGCCCAAGAGGAGGGCAGTGGTGGGGATAGGAAGGTGGGGCCCCTGCGGGGGATGTTGTAGCCACGGAAGGCCAAGAGCTGGCTGGCCGCCTACAGTGACTCAGGATCCTGAGAGCTATGGATTGGCAGTCTAGGGATGATGGTGGCAAAATTAAGAGACATCTGGAGATGGAGCCAGTCTTTACTTTTGTTTTGTGATTGATTGGTTGGTCATGCTGTTGCCCAGGCTAGAGTGAAGTGGTGTCATAGTTCACTGCAGCCTCAAATGCCTGGACTCAAGCCTTCCTCCCACCTCAGTCTCCCAAGTAGCTGGAGACTATCATGCCCAGATTTTTTTTTTAATTTTTTGTAGAAACAGGGTCTTACTGTGTTGCTTAGGCTGGTCTCAAACTCCTGGCTTCAAGCAATTCTCTCTCCTTGGCCCCTCAAAGTGCCAGGATTCCAGGCATGAGCCACCCTGCCCAGCCTGGGAAAAAAGCTGGTCTTGAAGGAAAGATGATGGATTAGCCTATGAAAGTGTTAAATTTAAGGTACTGATGAGACAAGCTGGGAGCCTGGATGTTTCTAGAAAAACAAACATACTACCGTGTTTCCCCGAAAATAAGACACTGTCTTCTATTTTTTCTCAAGAAGACACACTAGGGCTTATTTTCAGGGGATGTCTTATTTTTATTAAGTATAACACAACAATCTATATTTATTCAAATACAGTTATCTTCTTCTGGAACCTGACGGGGAGCCAACCGTGTTGGTGGGGCTGGCATTAGTGATGCTTGAACTCCTTTCCCCTAGCTGTTTGCACATGCACAGTAGGATGCTAGGGACCGCGGTTACCACATGCACACCTGCTCTGGTTACAACATGTGCACCCGCTCAAGTGGCAACAGTTTGGAGAAAAGTGCTGTGGTAGATAAAAGGTATTCCAGTCTTCCTTACTGTTCCACACTGAGGTGCATGGCGTGGCCCATCACTAGGCATAGCCAGGAAGTGCATAGCCACGCCCATCACTAGGTCTTAATATTGGGGTAGGGCTTATATTTAACAAATGCATAGAAATCCTGCTAGGGCTTATTTTTGGGGTAGGGCTTATTTTCAGGGAAACACAGTATATATACATATATATAGATAGATAAATTTTCAGATTAATGTGAGTATACACACAATTAGGTTATATTGTTTGTGTTTGTAAGGTAAAGTCCAAGTTGTAGTTGGGTCCTTCACTTGCCCACTAGGTGGAAACTTATCAAACCTCCTCTCTCCATTCCTTCTTGAACTTGTGTTTTTCTCTCATGTGAGCCTGTAGTTGACCTACTAGTTTCAATTTAGTACTGAGTACATGGGATTCTTCTTTTTCTATTCTTGTGATACTTAGGAGAATGGGGGCGGCAACTGTGGCTCAGTGAATAGGGCACTGGCCCCATATACTGAGGGTGGTGGGTTCAAACCCAGTCCTGGCCAAACTGCAACAGAAAAATAGCTGGTTGTTGTGGCAGGCACCTGTGGTCCCAGCTACTCGGGAGGCTGAGGCAAGAGAATTGCCTAAGCCCAAGAGCTGAAGGTTGCGGTGAGCAGTGATGCCATAGCACTCTACTGAGGGTGAAAAGTAAGACTCTGTCTCTAAAAAAAAAAAAAAAAAAATGATGGTAACTAAGTTTTTGAGCCTTGTCCTTGGGACAGATGTAGGCATTCCTAGATAGCTACATCTTCTCTATATAATAATCTCACCTGTGTGATCACCTAGATTGGACATTCTGTGGCAGAACAAGCAAAGTTCGGGCCTGGTTTGCCCCCCATCCTTTGTAGATCATGATCAGTTTATCTGCCTTTGCTGTGTCTCCTGTTCTTCACCTCTAAGCAAAGTGGTAGGGTCACCCTAAGAAGGGCGTATCACTGCAGATGCTTATGGGACCTGGGGCAAGCTGGCTTAGCTGTGGACTGTGGCAAATGCAAGAGCACAAGCCCTATGTAAAGGGGCAGTCACTCCCGTTGGGTTCAATGTGACCAGATTTTCCAAGGGAATCCAGAAAGCCAGGTATATATAAGAAACTAATGAATTAAAAATGTTAGCAACAAATTTTCTAAACACTTTGTGGGCCCATGAGAACACATCTGCTAGCCAGACTTCATCCTCAATTGTGTGACCCTGGTGGGGATCACCATTTAGTACTTGGAGAAGATAGATGTCTGGGCCCCAACCCATACCATGATCAGCCCTGTGTTTTTGGCAGGGACTGTGAAAGAGTCAGGCACAGCCTACTGGGGAAGAGCTCTGGGCCTCAGTACCATTGTCTTGTATACAGGGGTCTAATTTACCAGGATGTTCTATTTGAAGGAAATTTGCTAAAGACAACAGTGGGTTGTTTTTTTGGTTTTTTTTGAGACAGAGCCTCAAGCTCTCCCCCTGGGTAGAGTGTTGTGGCATCACAGCTCACAGCTGTGACTCCTGGGCTCAAGTGAGTCTCCTGCCTCAGCCTCCCAAGTAGCTGGGACTATAGATGCCCGCCACAATGCCCGGCTGTTTTTTGGTTGCAGCCGTCATTGTTATTTGGCGGGCCCAGGTTGGATTCGAACCCGCCACCTTAGGTGTATGTGGCTGGCACCTTAGCCACTTGAGCCACAGGCACCGAGCCAAAAGACAACAATTTAACTACCAAGGTGCAGGACTTGGGAGCAGCCCAGGGCACCGTCCGTCTTCTTGGTGTTCACTAGCCCACTGAGATTCTGAGCAGCTTTCAGATAGAAAGCTGCCAGGTATTTATTGTGTGACCTTGAATTTGAGCTTCAACTAATATTTCCTCCCCTCCCCAGCCAGGCCTCAGCATCCCACCCTTGGTCAAAGGAAAGACTGGTAAAGTAAACTCTGGGAGTTTCTCCAGCACTGAGAACTTCCAGTGCTGGGTGGGAAAAGGTGGGCTTGTGTAAGTTAAGCTTTCTGATCTTACTAGGATGGGCTACAGTAACTAGGTTTGCTCAGCTCAGTACCAGAAGTCAGGTGTGTACTTCAAGAATACCTGAGATGAGTCAAGTATGTGAGGCTAGGCCTTGGGTTTTATGTTACCTTCAGTGGTAGACTCAGAGCTGGCCCAGTGATTCCCCAGACCATTCAGATTCCCTTGTGTACGGGCTGCCTGGCACCCAGACTATAATAAGCAGAAGTAGCAGAAGTGATGGGGTGTTTTTTCCATCAGTATGGTGCCTAAGACTGTAACTTCCATCTGCTAGCAGATCCTCTGTCTTGCTGGCTTTGATGAAGCCGGTTTTCATGTTGTGAGCTGCCATACTGGAGAGGTGCACATGACGAGGCCCTGAGGGCGGCTTCCCACCAGCATTCAGCCCTCAGACCGAAACCTGCAAGGGGCTGAGTCCTGCCAGCAACTACATAGGTGGGCTTGGAAAGCAGATCCTGCCCCAGGAGTCTTCGGACCAAAGCTGACCTCAGCTTTGACCAGCCCTTTGACTGCAGCTTGTGAGAGTTCCAGAGCAGAGGACTGGCTAAGCCACGCCAGACTTCCACTGAGTCTGTGTTTTAAGCCATGACGTTTGCAGGAACTGGTGATATAGTAGTAGACAGCTAAATCACCATCTCTGACTATGTTAAAATATCAACACTGAAAAAGTTGAATTCATTGTGTACGTTCTTATTCATAGTCGATGTAAGTGTTTCAGTTAAATGAGTTAAATGAAGATCCTTCAACTGTGTATTAGCTCCAGATCCCCTAAAGGCATATCCAGAGCTTGGTGTGGAGCATTTCTTCTGGGTTAGAAACGAGACCTTTATTCAATTAACTACCTGTTTTTTTTTTTTCATTCTTTCTATAAGTACTTTGTCTCAAAATTCAACCTTGACTTTATCATAGTTATCAATTAGGGCCCCTGACTGGCTTCTTCTTTTTTTTTTTTTTGGAGACTGTTTTACTCTGTCAAGATGGCTAGAGTATAGTAGCATTATCATAACTCACCGCAACACGCCCAATTGTTTGGGCTCAAGTGATGCTCCTGCTTCAGCTTCCTGAGTGGCTAGGATTACAGGTAATTTTTTGTATTTTTAATGGAGATGGTGGGGTCTCACTTCTTGCTCAGGCTGGACTCAAACTCCTAAGCTCAAGCGATCCTCCCACCTTGGCCTCCCAGAGTGCTGGGATTATAGGCATGAGCCACCCTGCCTGCCTCTGACTATGCTCTTTTATCAATTTTAGTAGAATACATACCTCTCTGCTGTGCTTTTACAAACTGCGTGAGCCGCACACACATACTTTCTCATGAGTGTTATATACCACAAAATCATAGAAAGTCTCATGTAAAAATCTCACTTAATAATTCATTTCTTGACTAAGTTCTTACCTTTCACAGACTCTTGATTTGGTTTTGAAAGGCAGTTTAGAGGGCAATGGTTAGATAGTAGTAATCAATAATACCAAGAAGTGTTTGGGGGCCAAATAACTGACATAGGCAAAGACCAAAAAATAAACAGAAAAACACACAAAACAAAACCGAAACAAAATAAAAAATATTGCCACCACTAAGAACAACAACAATTCCCCCCTCACCCCCAGGGCTGTTTTGGTTTAGGGAAACAAGTTGCTCTGCTTCTGTTTCTCATCCAGCATCATTAAGTTGCTGGTAAGTAAAGCACGTTGGTTAATTGCAGGTCAGAGCTGCTCAGACTTGGATGTGCACACAAGTCACCTGGGGATTCAGGAAGGTGCAGATGCTGACTCAGCAGGCCTGGGTTGGGGCCAGGTGATGCCCATGCAAGGGCAGAGTCTGGGGGCCCGGTGCTGCTCTCTGTGTCCACAAGCAGCTGCCCTCTCGCTGCACTCAGGTGACCACCTTGTCCCTCTTCCTCAGCCCTCATTTCCAGGCACTTCAGCTCCTTGATTGGAGTTGTCAGGCGTTAGCTGTTTAACTGGGCTGTCTCATATTTAAGCTCTTTAGGAAAGCTAGGGGGAAAAACAACTGGTTCCCTAAGTGTCTTTTTTTTCCATAATGATTAATGCTGTGTATAAGGGTGCTTTAGCTCATGCAGACTTCCATAGCTCTGATTGCCAGAACAGTGTGTACAGGGGGCTTCCAGAGATGCGGGACTATACCAGGGGTAGATACTTGCTTTACCATGGAACGGATGGTGTCACAAGCTTTCTCTGGCCCTTCTAGACATCTCTTAACTAATACCTAGGCCCTGTATTGGGGCTAACTCTGGTAAAATAATTCAACACAGATACTGTTAGGAATTTGCTTTCATAATGTACAAAGCTGACCTTTTGAGGGTTGGGAGAGGTGTACATTCACAAAAGATTCCTCCTCAAGGATTCCTAAAATATCCTCAAGTCTGCCTTGATTAAAATTCAGATGAGATCAAAGACCATCAGGTTGTTCTGTAGCAGGAACCCATGAGGATCCAGCTGCTTTTGAGATTGTAGAGCCCTGACTTAACAAATTATCTTATTAGATAGGTAAGTTAGATTTCACCATCCATAGGTGAGCTGTCATTTATTTTAGGTCAAATCTATTTATTTTATACCTTGTCATCATAAATCCAGGTTCTAAGTTTTTACCAAGTAAACAAGTGATATTGAAAGATTTATTTTAATAGCTCCAAGGACTATTGACAATTTGAAACTCTATTTGTCATGGGAAACTATTTGTTAAAATGTTTGCTTTGGGGAGCTGTTTACAAACTCCATTGTAGAAGGTTGATTTATGCAGCAGCCTTGGGGCGTTGATCACCTCCCTGATCTGGTTTTGATTAATTCATCCAGTTTAAACAACCCTGCAAATAGCCTCAGAAATAGAAACATAGCTAAAAGCATTCAGTGGTATAAAAAGGTTATTACGTAAGCAAAATAAATAAAGGATGCCAACAATTAATTTTAAAAGACAAAGCAGATTCTCAATTTTTTTTTTTTTTATGACAGCATTCAGATCTTTAGGAAATCGTGTCCTTGTCCCTCTATCTGCAGTGCCTGCCTTGTAGGTAACTATCGTTGTGTAACCAATTATCTCAAAACTTAGTGCCTTCCAACAGCAGATAATAGTCTCTCACAGGTGCAGCTTCGCTGCTGCAGTCCCTCATAAGGCTTCAGTCAAGGCGTCAGCTGGGCTGTGGTCTCATCTAAAAGCTCATCAGGGGAATATTTTTTTCCAAGTTCATGGGCATGGATGTTGGCAGAATTCAGTTCCTCAGGGGATGTTGGCCAGAGGGTTCCCTGTTTCTTCCCTCTTCTTGATCTCTCCATAGGGCTGTTTAGAACATGGCAGCTTTTTACCTCCAGATTAAGGGCTCCAGCGAGAGGAGGGGAGTTGAGGAGAAAGAATGAAATTCATAGTCTTTTTTTTAGCCTGCCCTGTGAAGGGACATCCAATTACGGTATCTCTTTATTAGAAGAAGGTTGCTAGGGGTAGCTCCATAAAGGGGATGGTGTTGCACAAGGATGTGAGATCCCCAGGCAGGGATCTCTGGGCCTGTCTTGGAGTCTTTCTGCCCCCCACAGTGAGGACTGAGGACATGAGAGTTGGAGCCATCTGTCCCTGCTAGAGGTGGGCTGGCTCACTGTCTCTCTCGGTGAGATGCTTTGTCCAGACTGATTTCCAGCTGGTTGTGGTTTGCTTCAGCATCTGTGGTGTGGTCAAGGACTGGTAGGTTAACATGCACATGGATTTTATTCTATAGCGTATGTAAAAGTTTTTTTGTTTGTTCACACGTTTTGTAAAATTCTGAAAAATTAAGAAGAGAAAGGTGGCCTGAAGCCAGAGTCTACTCTCAGATGATAGTAAGCTGAGTGTGGTGGGTGGGAAGGCAGCCGTGGTATTTTAAAAGGTTACCAATAGCCCTTTTTTGTCATTTAGACCTTAGCTTAAATGTCCTCACCTCAGAGGGGCCTTTCCTGTCCATCTAATTTAATCAGCCACTGCCTGACTCTTGATTCTCTGCATAGCTCGTAGGGCTCTCTCGTCTCTTTCCTGCTTATTTAGCTGTTCACTGTATATTTCCTCGCTCAGAATCAAGCACTAGGACAGCAGGGACCTCATCTTCACAGTCCCTGTCATACCACCAGCACCTCACATGGGGCCTGCACAGCAAACCACAAGCTCTCAGTAGATATTTATTGAACAGACAAACACATCAAACACATGGAACATGAAATGATTCCAAGGAGCTTTCTGGAAATTATAGTATCATTATGACTTACAAACAAAATGCCATTTATTCAGTTAATGTGCATCATGCATTCGTTTATTAAAAAGAAAACAGTGTCAAGGTTATAGGGTAATTTTGTCCCTGCTGCTAAGTGCTGGTGGGCCATTTGGCAGATCATACCGTCTTCCTAAGCCTGTTTCCTTTAGAGATGAAGAAAGGAGCTGCAGGTTGGGGGTCCTCTGTCCTTCCCCGGATCCAGCACAGGCAGTGGGAGTCCCAGATGCTGCTCCCTGGGTATAGCTCTGTTTTTCATGTTTTCAACATTGGTCTGCCACATAAGATTTTGATTAAAGCCAGGGTTTTGTGGCCACTCCCATAAGAGATGAGTTTGAAACACAGGGTTTCCATGCCTGCTAATGGCCATTCCAGCTCTGCCCAGGCAGGTACCAGCTGCAGTTCTCAGGTGTATAAGTGTAGATACCTAAGGCCTGCAAAGATTCAGTTCAGCAGAACCAACCGGAAGAGCCAGCCAGACAACTGCAGGTGACCTGGAGCCCTTTCCAGAACATTAAGAGTCCCCTGTCCACCCCCCAACCCCCACCTCACACCTCGCTAATACCCACATCCTGCTGCCTTTCTTTGCAATGTTACCATCAATTTTTCTTTCTTTCTTTCTTTTTTTGACTTACTCATTTCAAGATTTCATTTTGGCACCTTGTTTTCCACGAGATAGCCAGAGCTTCAGAGTGCCAAGTTTTATAATTAGAATTCTGTCACATTCCCCTGAAACAGTGCAAATGGTGCCACGAAACCTGGCAGAAGAGATGTATGTGCACTTTTTTTCACCTCATAATTTAAATATAATACTTCTGGCAGCATTCACTTTGGCATTTTTAATTCTAATTAAGAAACTATTACTGAGCATTCATATCCTCTATACCGTATTCTGTTGTGTCTCTGTGCTTCCTTGCGGCCGCCAAGCTCATAAACAAACAGCTTGGCTGCATGGCTATAGCGGCCCACATGCTTTCTCCTGGCCTTTGGGAATCACCAGGTCCCAGGCATAATTAGTATAAATCAAAATCTCTAGACTGTGACAGGAAAATGGTAAGTTTGAACAGCAGCTTATTAAAATGACCTACTTAATTTAGGAAAAATATCGTATCCACTTGTGTGGGTAACCTGGTTGCTCTCCCTGGCGGATTTTACATTTCTCCCTCTCTTCTTTTTCTCTTTTTCTTTTTTAAGAAAAGGAAAGGGAATGGAAGGGTCCATTCTACTTTATCCAGGGTGCAGACCCACAGTTTGGACTGATGAAGGCCTGGTCCACTGGGAACTGTGACAGTGGTGGTGACGAGTGGGAGCAGGAGATGTGGCTCACTGAGCAGGCCGTCCAGGCCATCAACAAGCTGGAACCCAAACCCAGGTTCTTCGTTCTGTGTGGTGACCTCATCCACGCCATGCCAGGTAAGAGCTGGCTTGTCCCTTGTGACTTTTCCTCCTCGTTTGGGCGGAAAAAAAGTAAAACAATTTTGCTCCAGAGACATCGTGAGGAGGTGAGAGCCCATCTTTCCCTTCATGACTGAGCACCAGAGAGTGCACACTCGTTTTATATTTAGAGTTTGGCGAGATTAATCACAGTAATTAGGCAGAGCTGCAGTTCTGATAATCTGAGCTTCATATGAAAAATGGGACAGATTCCCACGTATCATCTTTCTGCATTTCCAGGGACAAACTTGAACTGCTTCCAGACACACCATATCCATAAATGTAATCTTCTCATTTCCTTTCTTCTTAACGCTTTTATTTCTTCATGTATTTGTTGGTGCTTTTTTGGTTGCAAGTGGATTAAGTTTTTTTTTTTTTTTTTTTAGAGTGTGTGTTGCTTCCTGGGATTGTAAAGTACAGGTGCAGATCTGGCTTTCAGGTACAGTTGGATTCAGGGGTTCAGAGGTTGTTCATAGGACTCCATCCCTTCCATCACTGAGCTGTCCTTTCATTCACATGGGTCCCTTTGCTAGATGGTGGCTCCAGGGAGCTCTAGGTTTATATGCTTTTCATAGTCTTGGTGGTTCAGAGTCCCCTTGGGCAGCGCCTGTGGCTTAAAAGAGTAGGGTGCTGGCCCCATATACTGGAGGTGGTAGGTTCAAACCCAGCCCAGGCCAAAAAAGAAAAAATGCAAAGTCCCAGACCGATGTAGCTCACATGGCCGCAGCTGTGGTGTGGGGTTGGCTACACTACACCCATGTGGTCTGAAGAGCAGATGGTTCCTCTAAAGAAGAGTGAAATATTAGAAATGCAACAATCACACATGCTTTCTGAAACTCTCTTCCTTTTTTGTTTTTTCCTACTCTTAAGTCCTCTCTTAGGGAAGAATCAAGTCCAGTAAGCAAGTTAATAAGCAAATTGAAAATGCCCTGTCCCTCAGGCAGACAGAGGTGACCTAAAGACCATTGCAGAAAACACAGCAGTGGTCTGTAGGTATCTGTTTTTGGCTAACTTCACCTTGCAAACCAAGACTTTTAGTCCTGTTGCGATGTCTAACCCTTTCAGGAGCTGAGGCACCCTGGAAGAAGCCTGGGTGCATTAGTTCTTCCCCACTGATGCACTCTCTTCTGATAGCCCCTTTCCAGAACAAAACTCTGATGGTGAATGGAAAAGGGCAGGGAAAATTGCTCTGTCTAAAGTCCGGGGTCTGTAGCCGGCAGAGAGAACCCTGAGACCTACCCTCAATCTTGGCTTACTTGCGTTTTATACAGAGCTGTGTATGTGGACATGCTGTGTTGCCAGCTCTCACCTAGTGGAACCATGGTGTCCTCCCTGGTGAGGCAGCCGTCATGGCAGGTGGCAAGACAGGCGAGAGAGCATGAGGGCATTGGGCAAAGACCTGACCTACAGCTTAGGTGGCTGGGATGCCAGCCCATGCCTTCCATCGATGAACTGGGTGAGTGTGCACAAACCCCCCATCTTTTTAGGGGCTCAGATTCTGAGCTGAGAGCCCACTGAGGCAGGAGGAATTTCACACCTCAGCAGTCTGGGGCTACATTGTACAGGGACAGAGTGCACCATACCTTCGCACAGGCAATGAACATCTCTGCAGCTTGGTGCAGAGAACGTTCACAGGGATGGTCCTGAGTTCTGTTTTGTTGAGAGGTAAAGTTCTAGCTGCTTGTAAATGTGGCTGCCTCGTTGGCTCTTGGCCTAGGGTTTCCAGGTGCGGAAATGACTACAGAGTGCCTTGGCCTCAGAAGGAGTCAGACTTCACAGCAGCATTCAGAACTGTCTCAGGTGAACTAAGATGATATAGTGACCAAACAGATTAATGCCACTTTCCAAATAGTCTGATTTCCAGTTCACCAGTTTCTTTGGGATTGTATGGCCCTATGTGCATGTCAGCTAGAGCGCTCACTCTGGACCACACAGTGAACAAACATCTGCTTTTATGGGACACATGAAAATAAAATTTCAAATTTAACATTTTTGTGTTCAGTGATTTCTTCTTCTTAAAAACAGAATATTACAGGGCTTACTAGAATTATATAACATGTTCTCATAGATGTTTACCAAAGTTGCTCTGAATTCTGCTAATGTATTCAGTCATATTTCAAAATCAGATTTAAAATAAAAGCTATCCATGCAATTACATTGCTTCTTAAATAAAATATACTGAGCATAAATTAAACATTATAAATTAAAAGATGTGGTTTTTATGATCTATCCTACCAGTTGGTCAAAAGGTTTTGTAAATGTAAATTGGCAAACTTTTGACCATGTATTTTATATTCTGCATAACTGAAGCAGAATTCATAATCTATTCTGAAAATTTGGACTGTTTACAGGGTTTTAACAGAGCCAGTGAAAGGGCTGTAACTGTTTTGTATATTGTGGTCTGAGATTAAACAGAACATTTGAAAACTAGTTACCATGTTTTAATATGCAGTAGGTGGCTTTCCTCTCGTCTAGCTCATACGCAGCAGTAGGCATCAGAAAAGTAATTATTTGCTCTGACTGCTTAGCACATAGTTAATTATCAAGTGCACATATTAATAGGCAAATAAAATCAGAAAGCATACTTTTAGTTCTACCATAAATAATATCTTGGGCCAAGCAGATTTAAGTTAAAAATGGAGAAAAAGAACAATTCAGAGTAATGCTTTTTTTAGTGAAAGTATTAATATACTTTTCAGTTATTAGTATCCATCATAATATTCATTTATCCACATATATTTATTGTGTGCAAACTGAGTGCTGGTTACAGTACTAGAGGCTGTGGAATAGTAACGGGCATGAGAGACCAGGTGCTGATAGGGGGTTAGAATCTGGTGAGTGAAGCAAAAAAACTTGGATGGCAAGAGGAGCCCTTGGTGGCAAGCCCCAGGAAAAACTCTGAGAAATGCAAGCTACTTTGTCTTTTATTTTGAGACACGTTTTCATTCTGCAAACATCTTTTTGATTTTCTTGGTATTTTCTTGTTTTATAAAGCTTCTCTATGGGGTAAGCCACATTATAAACAGCAAATGAAGGTTTGTGTAAATACTGAGACCATTGATTTTCACCCTTTCCTTGTGAGCCCAGGGTTACTCTCGTCAGTCCATTGACATTGAGATATCGACCCACTGACACTGTCCCCAGGAGCCTTGTTAGATTTCAACAACTCTGTGTAAAGCTGACAGATTGGCGTGGGATTGTACAATTAGGGGTTCCTTGGAGCCTTTAGCACAGTTTGTCACAAACACACACATGTTCATCCCTGTTTATTAAAAATTCCTGTAATCACACCAAACAGACAATAGGGATGAACTCTTCCCTTCATACAAAGTCTCCTAGAGAGCTGTCCGCGCGTCCCCTCTGCGTGGGCCCCTGTCGCATGGTCCAGGTGAAGCCCTAGAGCTCCCCTGCTCTGCACAGGGAGGTGAGCGTGCATCAGCATTACTCTAATGGATGGTGTGTTACTTTCCTATCACTGCTGTGAAAAGTTGCCACAAACTGAGTGACTTCAACATGTTCCTTCCCTTCACGTTCTGGACATCAGACGTCCGACGTGAGTCTGCAGAGGGCTGCTCCTTCTGGAGGGTCCAGCTTCCAGAGGCTGCCCTTTTCTTCTCTCGTGCCTCTTCTTCCATCTCCAAAGCCAGCGGCATTGCATCTTCTCTCTTCTCTGACCTCTGCTCCATCCTCTACTCTCTCTATTACTGTGACTCTTCCCCTGCTTATTTTGGGCACACTCCAGTAATCTGGGATAATCTCTCCATCTCAAGATCCTTAACTTGATCACATCTGCAAGTCCTGCTTTTGCCATATAAGGTAATAACGTTTACAAGTTGCAGGGGTTAGGTATATTGGACATCTTTGGGGGACATTATTAAGCCTACCAAATATGTCAGCAGATAGTCTGTTACCTGCCAGGCACTGTGCTTGCTGCTAGCTCATGTACTCATCACAGTCTTGCAAAGCAGGTGCCCTTATTATTTCCATTCTGCCTGGCAGGAAGACGGGCTTAGAGCAGTGAATTACTTTCCCCTAGGCCACTCAGCTTATAAGTGGGGGACTCAAGTTCATCTGTTTCTGAACCTCATGCACTATAGCCCAGCTGCTCAGGGTGGTCCCCAGAGCAGCAGCTAGAGCTTGTCAGAGGTGCCCAGTCTCTGCCCCATCCAGATCTCCTAGGTCATAATCAGCATTTTGACAAGGTCCCCAAGTGAGTCTTATGAACAATAGTTTGAGAAGCTGTTACGTGTTGAATATCCCTAATCTGAAAATTCAAAATGCTCTATAATCTGAAACTTCTGGAGCACAGACGTATCATCACAGTAGAAAATTCCACACCACTGGTCCCGAGCATTTTGGGTAAGAGCTATTGAGCCTGTGATAGTGACACTGAAGGTAATGTTTTTAATAACTGCGGAGACAGTGCCTCTAGATGACATGGGAAAATGTGTCTCAGTCCATTTTCTTTTGCTTAGAATATGTGAAACCGGGTAATTTACAAGAACTGAAATTTATTTCTCAACAGCATGGAGGCCAAGAAGTCCAAGATGAAGGGGCTGCATGTGGTGACAGCCTTCTTCTCAGCACATGGCAGAGAGGCTGATGTGCTGTCTCAGGTCTGCCTTCCTGTTCTCAGAAAGCCACCAGTCCCACTCCAGTAATCCACAAGTGGCTTAACCCCTTCATGAGGGCTCCGCCTCACCCCTGAAAGGCTCAGCTTCTCAGAACTGCCACACTGGGGTTAAATTTCAACATGAATTTGAGAGGGGGACAGATATTCAAACCTTAGCAGTGTATGGGCTGTTGAAGAGCAACGTGCATTTGGAACAGAAAAAGAAATCATGTCAGTTTATTAAGTCAGATTTCTAAACACAGAAACCACTGTTAATGAGGCAGATGACTCTGGAGGAACTATTTTACAAAGCCATCCAGCGGCACGCCTCAGCAAATCTAGAGGACCCACCACCCAGTCCCTCAACTGTTTCCATGTTCCTTCTCCCCAAAAGTTAAAATATAACATACATTAACCATTTTTTTTTTTTTTGCGACGGAGCCTGAAGCTGTCCCCCTGGGTAGAGTGCCATGGCATCACAGCTCATAGCAACCTCCAACTCCTGGGCTCAAGCGAGTCTCCTGCCTCAGCCTCCCAAGCAGCTGGGACCAGAGGCGCCCGCCACAACGCCCGGCCATTTTTTGGTTGCAGCCGTCATTGTTGTTTGGCGGGCCCAGGCTGGGGATCCGAACCCGCCACCTTAGGTGTACGTGGCTGGCGCCTTAGCCGATTGAGCCACGGGCACCGAGCCACATTAACCTTTTAATGAAAACTCAGCATCACAGGTGGCAACTGAAAGCCGGCCCTGTCTGTTGCAGTGGTTCACCTGCTGGGGATGCTAATGGTCTTAGTGGCCCTTAGCACATTACTTCCCCTGTAGTAATGCGACATCGCAGCTTTTACTGTGAGGCACTTACATGTGAATAAGTGTGAGAAGACGGCTGCTCACAGCAGCGAGTGGGTCAGTGGCAGCAGTGGGCATCCCTGGAGTGTTCGCAGGGGCCTTGCTGATTCTGTGCACACACTTTATTTCATGAAATTAAGAATATTGTATCAAGTTACCTTCAGGCCAGGTGAATGAGGTACATATAGGAAACAAATGTATTTCATGTTTAGACTTCAGTTCCATTCCCAAGACATCTTTTTATGTATGTGCTAATATTTCAAAATCTGAAAAAATCTGAACTCCAAGTCCCAGGCATTTCAGATACTCGATCTGTGCGAAACTGCACAGGGCCCTCTGCTTTTTCTTTTCAGTGTATTAGATGTAATGTTTGTGTGTGTGCAAATGGCTTGTGAAAATTCCTTTTAACTGTTAATGGTGTTTAGCATGAGAACTATCAATCCTTTAGACCTGTCATGCTCAGCTTTCAAAGGAAATGCTTTAAGTTTATAGGTTTTGTTTTTTATATAACAGTTTGAACAAAACTGGATGACCTTTCCTATGCAGGACTTTAAGGTTTAGGAAAACAACCCTGCACATCTGCTTTAAAGGATCTTCATGTGGTATGTCCAGGAGAGCTACAGCTGGCTCTTTGATGGAGGGCAGGTACTTGACCATAATCCCTTATCTGCCCTTCCAAAGTTTAGAAGACTCTGGAAACGAAAGGTTTTTTTCTCAAGTATGAAACTAACCCAGTTGGCAACAATGCCTCCTTGAAATGACATGAGGCTAAGTCTTTATTAATACTACTTAGAATATTCACATGTTTTGCTGGTGAAACGGGTTCATTTCAGGGTCCTCCCAAGCACTAGCTTGAGGTGTTATTTACTATGTGCTTCATGCCTGGAATTACCATTCTAAAGTTTTTCAAACTCCAGCTTTCAAACTCCAGTGGGTTTTGGATAAGACCTTACAAATCTACACAATTAATACTTTTGGGTTTATAGATGAAGAAGCCTTTCACCACTGGCAGTAGAAGGCTTTTCATGGTAGTTCCTCAAGTCAAGTTCTGTACATCTGTTGCACAGTATAACCACATTTTCACAGTAAAAAGTGCCTTAGACATCTTATATTTGAATTTCTGGGACTATTTCTCTTGGGACCAAAGTGATACAATATAAAAATGGAATTGAATTCAGAAATGTTTCCAACAAATTGGAGGAGAGAGAGCATGCCCAGAAGTGATATTTGCTATAGATGAGTGCAGAGAATCCACTTAGGGAGAAAAGTCTTAACTTCAAGGGAAAGACGGGCTGGACTTCTGCACATAGGGCTGCAAAAGGCTGGAGAGGAGAGTAAGTGAATCAACAGAGTGGTGGTTCAGAGCAGGAGACACTGCAGGAATGTAAAGTAGAATTACTGATAAATGGACTTCTACCCTTCTGTCGGGAAAAAAGCCAGGGAGAGATGGAAGTTCTGTTTCATCTAGTTCAGCAACCATTCAACTTAAATTAGATGTGAAGGGCTGGGTCAAGGTCCCAATCAGAGTAGCCATGGCCAAACGACCATCAAGACGCCTTCTGTACTTGGAGATGTCTAATTCTATGATGAAAAGTATAGAATTGGGAAGAAAGCCATTCAGCAAAGATAGAAAGCTTTGGTGTGCTGGCTTTACACAGAGAATAGAGCCTTTGCTTTGGTACTCTTGTGGTTCGCACAGTCTAGGAAGGTTGGTATTTTTTGCCGCATTTGGGCAGACACAAACACATGAACATAATTCTGGACAAGACAGGCAATGATAAGCAGAGTCTCAGAGGCATAATTAAAAAAACAAAGCCAGTGTTAAGGCTGCAGCCAGAAAAGGGCCTTATCTCATTCCTCCAACATCTGCAAGTCCACTTCCCCATCTCGGCTCCAAGCTCCTAAAGGGCAGTAGAGGCGTGTGTCTGTTTTCAAGTGTATTTTCATTTAGTTCCCAGTGAGAGGCACGTGGAGATGAATTCAGTGAATGCAGGGCAGGATGAGTGTCTCCCGTGATCCTTCGCATGCCGCCAGCAGCATGGGAAGTGCCCAGTGCAAGTTCAGTTCGTTCATTTAACAAATCCATGTTAAGGGTCTATTTTGTGCTAAGCACTCTTTGAAAGTTTGTGCTATTAGTGTATCATCTTGAAATACAGATACATGAAAACACAAAATTCTTCTGTTTTTAAGAAAAATTCTAATTTTCTCTAGCATTTAGACTAGGGTAGATATGGTCCACTTTTATTATTAGTTTATTAGATTTTTAAATTATACAGGTAACATGTGAATGCGTTTTCTTTAAAGGTTTAAAATCTGTATCTAGAATAAACTTTGGCCCTCATCTCCCGCCAAGTGCATTCTCTTGGGGTCACTCAACCTAAATGCAAACATGTGATTCAGTTTTTCTTAAATATAAATGTGATCATACTGGGTACATTGTTCTGTAATTTACTTTTTCCCTTTCTGTCTGTTGGCAAAATCTTTTCATGTTTATGTATATGGATTTATGTCAGGCTTTTAATAACTACCTTGCCACCCATGGACGGGACTCTGAATTGGTTAATCCCCCTGCTGGTCATAACCAGGAGTGATAATCTTGTGATAGCTCCAGGCTGGACCTAATTTAAGTAGTGCTGTTGTGGGCATCCTCAGATGGGCTCTTTATAGGCAGATGAGTATTTCTTTGGGCAGGAAAGTCAGAGTGGATTGGCTGGGTTGGGGATCTCCAGTGTTTGCGTGAGTGCACGGGAGCCCTTGTGCTCTGCAGCTCCCAGAGGCCTGGCTGGCTCTTCCCTTTCGTGTTACCTCCTGTGTAACCAACAGGCTCAGTCCCTGTCCTGTGAGTGATAAATTCCTACATTGCCTACCATGTAGAAGAGCCTCAGAAAGTTTCCATTAAACAGAAACCTTTTTGTCCATATTAAAGGAGGGCCTATTTGTTTGTTTTTGCAAAAAGCAGCTCAGTTAAATCACATTCATTTCCTCAGCTATATAACTAGCCTTGGGTTTTTAAGTGCCCACTCCAGGTTTCAAGAAATGCCTAAATTTAAAGGCAATTCACCCTATAGTTTAACACAGAGAAAGATAAAAGGGGGGTTCTAGGCAGGAAAGTGATGTCCAAGTTCACATACCACCACAATGGGCTGGGGCTGTTAGCACTTGGATTTTTCAGCAGGACGTGTGTGGCCCGAATGCTGAGCAGTAACCTGGGAGCAATCAGCCAAGCCCCTCAGCTCTGTGCTCCTTCACATCCATTATGAACCCCATGAAAGCATCCAAGTAATCAGTGACAATACCTGCCTTCTGCTGAGGCTGATTAAAGTGGCTTGGACTAATTTACCCAATATTACTAATTAGGGAACTTGGAGCGTTACTTGAAAAGTTGTTTCTGATTAGGTGTGTGATCATCCTTCTGCCTCAGCCAGCACTTGCCACGTGCTGGAATGGCAGCGGAGGCACAGAGGCTGCTGGCTGTGTCAGCCTTTTTTTCCGAATCACAGCATTTTAAGCCATTTTGTGTCTCAGACCCTTTTGTCAGCCTGTGAAACCCCTTGGGTCCCATCTCAGAACAATGTTTTTAAATACATTAGATACATAGGATTTTCAAGGAAACCAATTATTTTAAAATACAGTTATCAAGATATTTTACAAACTATTTGACATGATAACATACATGCTTCTGGGTTGATATATTATGTAGTGCAGTCTAACTGCAGGGCTGATACCTGCCATAGTTTCAGAGAGGTGATGAGCTTAATACCCTGAGGTGTCTGTAAGAACTGTGATGTGATCAGGAAAATCCATGTGATTCCTTTGGGGGAAAAGCCACAGGGGCATCAATTCTTAAGTGATTTTTCTTTTTTCTAACTTCGTAATAGAAGAAGATGCTAAATATCAGAAGTTGGTGGCTTGGCCCCTATAGCTCAGTGAGTAGGGCGCCGGCCATACACCGAAGGTGGAGGGTTCGAGCCCGGCCTGGACCTGCTAAACAACAATGACAACTATAACCAAAAAATAGCCAGGCACTGTGGCAGGCGCCTGTAGTCCCAGCTACTCTGGAGGTTGAGGCAAGAGAATCACTTAAGCTTTGAGGTTGCCATGAGCTGTGATGCGACGGCACTTTACCAAGGGCGACATAGTGGGACTCTGTCTTTAAAAAAAACAACAAAAAACAGAAGTTGGTAAAAATCTCATTTTCTTGCCGTCCAGGTTCCTGGGTGAACCCCAACCCCTGCGTCCACTGGCACATCTGCTGGCTCTCAGTGTGTTTGAGCTGTTGGAGCTGCTGCATCCTAGTCAACGCGCAGGTGTTACAGTGGACCAGAGTGTCAGCTCAGGGCCAGAAACTCCACCTCCACTAAAGGCCACAAGTCTTAACTGTGTGGGAAGATACAGATGTTTCTTTTTTCAGTGAAAAGAAATGGTAGGACCTTAATAACAGGGACAAGTTAAACAGCTGCCTTTTGATTGAGCGGCCGGGGGAGCCTCCATGTTTTTTCTGTCTGGATTCCAATATTTGGATCAAAAGCTTAAAGTTGCCTTATTTGCTTGCATGTTCTATGAAGCATTTGGGTAGGTTTAAAATGAACAAAAAGCACACAGTAGAAAATTATTAATATAAGTAAGAAATAAATATAAGTCAGGAGCAAAGAAAATGTAAGGAAGTCAGGACCAGAGGCAGAAACAGATAGGCGGATCTTAAAGAGTCCTTGTGGTTGGGACAGATACGCTGAAAGTCTAGCCAGAGAGAGTTGTCAGAGAAACAGAATATTACCTGTATCGAAGAGGAGCACAGCTTTTCTGAGAAAATCTTAGCTTTAAAAGAAACTTTTTTTTTTTTTTTTTTTGAGACGGAGCCTCAAGCTATCCCCCTGGGTAGAGTGCCATGGCATCACAGCTCATAGCAACCTCCAACTCCTGGGCTCAAGCGAGTCTCCTGTCTCCGCCTTCCAAGTAGCTGGGACCACAG
>CAUYQV010039147.1:0-13303 GCA_963574575.1 Galagoides demidoff | reverse complement strand
CTCCCTCTCCCCCTTCTTTTTTCTTTTTTTTGAGACGGAGCCTCAAGCTATCCCCCTGGGTAGAGTGCCATGGCATCACAGCTCACAGCAACCTCCAACTCCTGGGCTCAAGCGAGTCTCCTGCCTCAGCCTCCCAAGTAGCTGGGACTACAGACGCCCGCCACAACGCCTGGCCATTTTTTGGTTGCAGCCATCATTGTTGTTTGGCGGCCCGGGCTGGGGATTTGAACCCGCCACCTTAGGTGTATGTGGTTGGCGCCTTAGCCGCTTGAGCCACAGGTGCCAAGCCCCTCTCCCCCTTCTTAAATGATCACAGAGTTTCTAATCTGCTAGTTCAATTTAGTATTGACATATGTGATGCTTGTTTTTCCATTCCTGTGATACTTTACTTTGGAAGATGCTCTCCACATCTATCCAGGTTGTTACCAAGGATACAAAATCTCCCATCTTTTTATGGATAAATAGTATGCCATAATATACATATACCACTTTATTTAATTATTGTTTGTTAATCCACTCATGTGTTGAAGGGCATATGAGTTGTTCCCATATCTTTGCAATTACGGATTAGACTGCTATAAATAATTGAGTGCAAATGTCCTTATGGTAAAATGTGAACTCCCCAATATAAATGTATTGGAGTCTATCTCTCCCTTTAGATATATTAATTTTTGATATATATCTATATATATTCCAGTGTTGGGTGCACATGTTTATAATTGTATCTTTTTGCTAAATTGATCCCTTTGTCATTATATAATATAATGACTATGTTTTGGGGTCTCTTTTTACAGTTTTAATAGAGTGATGTCTCCAGTTTTGTTTTCACTACTAAGAATTGCCTTGGCTATATGGGGTTTCTTCTGGTTCCATACAAAATGAAGAATTAATTATTTTTTCCAATTCTTGAAAGCATGATGATGGTATTTTAATGGAGAAGCATTGAATCTGTAGATTGCTTTGGGAAGTAAAGACATTTTGACAATGTTGATTCTTCCCAGCCATGCACGTGATATGTTCTTCCATTTGTTAATATGTTATGCTGGTTCTTTTCTTAGGGTTTTGTAATTTTCTTCGTAGAGGTCCTTCACCTCTTTTGTTACGGATATTCCTAGGTATTCTATTTTGTTTGAAGCTACTGTGAAGGGAATTGTGTCCTTAATTAGTTTCTCACCTTGGCTGTTACTGGCATATACAAAGGCTACTGATTTGTGGACGTTGATTTTTATAATCTAAGATACTGCTGTATGTATTTTTTTAATCACTTCCAAGAGTCTTTGGGGTTCTCTAAGTATAAGATCATATTGTTGGTAAAGAACAAGAGTTTGACCTCCTCTGCACCCATTTGGATCCCTTTTATTTCCTTCTTTTGCCTGATTGTATTGGGTAGAACTTCCAGCACCATGTTGATCTTTTTGACTTTTGACAATTGATAATAATACACCTCAAACAGAGACTTTTTTTGGTTAAATATATAGGGGGCCATTGAGTTTTCAGAATCTGTATGTCCCTATCTCTCCCTAGGCTTGGAGGTTTTCAGCTATTATTCTTTATATAAGTTTTCTATGCCTTTCATCATCTCTTCTTTTTATGTAACTTCTAAAATATGCATCTGTTCATGACTAGGTGATTTTGTTAAATTTTAATTTTATATTTTATTTTATGAACTCTACTGTGATTTGGAAGTGACTGGGTAATTTCAAATGATCTGTCTTCAAGTTCAAGTTCAGAGATTTTTTTTCTTCTGTTTGATCAAGAGTTGAAGCTCTTTGCTATATTTTAAATTTTATTCATTACATAGAGTTTAGCTGTAAGATTGTTTAGTTTTTCATTAGTTTAATTTTTCATTCATATTTTCCTGATTTTGTTGTACTGTCTACCTGTTGTTTTTTTTTTTTTTTGAGACAGGAGCCTCAAGCTCCTGGGACAAGTTCAAGTTCAGAGATTCTTCATTAGTTTAATTTTTAGTTTAGTTTGTTCATTAGTTTAATTTTTAATTTAGTTTTTTAGTTTAGTTTAGTTTTTTAGTTTAATTTTTAGTTTAGTTTTTAGTTTAATTTTTAGTTTAGTTTTTAGTTTAGTTTTAGTTTAGTTTTTAGTTTAATTTTTAGTTTAGTTTTTTAGTTTTTTTAGTTTTTTCATTAGTTTAATTTTTAGTTTAGTTTTTTTTTTTTTTTTTTTCTGAGACAGGAGCCTCAAGCTGTCCCCCTGGGTAGAGTGCTGTGGCATCTCAGATCACAGCAACCTCCAACTCCTGGGCTCAAGCGAGTCTCCTGCCTCCACCTCCCAAGTAGCTGGGACCACAGGTGCCAGCCACAACGCCTGGCTATTTTTTGGTTGCAGCCGTCATTGTTGTTTGGCAGGCCTGGGCTGGATTCGAACTGCCACCTTGGGTGTACGTGACTGGTGCCTTAGCCACTTGAGCCACAGGTGCCGAGCCTAGTTTAGTTTTTTAGTTTAGTTTAGTGTAGTTTTTTAGTTTAATTTTTAGTTTAGTTTTTTTATTAGTTTAATTTTTCATTAGTTTAATTTTTAGTTTTTAGTTTACTTTTTTAGTTTAATTTTTTAGTTTAGTTTTTAGTTTAATTTTAGTTTAATTTTTAGTTTTTTAGTTTAGTTTTTTAGTTTTAGTTTAGTTTTCAGTTTTTTAGTTTTAGTTTAGTTTAGTTTTGTTTAGTTTAGCTTAGTTTTAGTTTATTTTTAGTTTAGTTCATTTTTAGTTTTGGTTTAGTTTAGTTTAGTTTTTTAGTTTAGTTTTAGTTTAGTTTTAGTTTATTTTAGTTATAGTTTAGTTTAGTAGTTTAGTTTAGATTTAGTTTAGATTTTAGTTTTTTTTTTTTTTGATACAGAGCCTCAAGCAATCCCCCTGGGTAGAGTACCATGGCATCACAGCTCATAGCAACCTCCAACTCCGGGGCTCAAGCAAGTCTCTTGCCTCTGCCTCCCAAGTAACTGGGACTACAGGCGCCCGCCACAACGCCTGGCCATTTTTTGGTTGCAGCCATCATTGTTGTTTGGCGGGCCCAGGCTGGGGATTTGAACCCGCCATCTTAGGTGTACCTGGCTGGCGCCCTAGCCGATTGAGCCACAGGCGCTGAGCCAAGGGCCACATTTGAATGTAGGTGAAGGCACCTTCAGGGATGAAAGTGTTTGTAATATTCAGGTCTATATAGGTGACAGCTCCCTTCTCTTCTGGTAGAAAATACAGAGATGACTGCTTATGGGTTTACCATGGAATAAAACGTGTCATAATTTAATTTTGAACTGCAAATTCATAGGAAGTAGGAATACATTTGTTTTATTAGCTGACCTGCTGTTAATAAAGTATTATATCCACCCAATTACTTATCATATTTATGCAGTAATATTCCTTTCCCCCTTCTTCTGACACTGTACTTGCTGGGGTCTATGGTTCATGGAAGAAACTACTAAAATAGAGAGGGTTGATAAGTCAATTTATTTCTCCTACTCTCTGCCTTGGGAAAAAGAAATTAGTAGTTGGGAAATCAATCTTTGATTAAGTTATCATCCAGCTTTAAGAAAACATGAAAACTGATGAACTGTTTGAGTGAAGAGTGAGGAAAACAGCTACGCAATCCATAAATTGTCCAGCCAGAATGAAGCATTAGCAGCCACTCTTTAAATAGGAAATGTATTAGTACTGGTTCTGTCCCTTTATCATCGATTTTATGCCTCAGACATATTCATTATGTATTACAATGCAAAAGTTCATTCCTCACACATTTATGCATTTAATATTTCTCCCCCAGAAGATCTGAACATGGCTGAAAGCTAAGTTATATTTCTCCTCCATACTAATAAGATAATAAAGTGTTACCCATACAGGAAGTTTACCATGAATTTATGGCAGAAGTCATGCTGTATTTTATGCTGCGATAATGATGCTCTCGCTCACCTGACAGTGGCTTCTTTCAACATCATTACTCGTCTGGTTTAGGACTTTGTGATAAAAAGTTGTCTTTTGAGGGTGACTCCTGTGGCTCAAAGGAGTAGGGCACTGGCCCCATATAGGTTCAAACCTGGCCACGGTCAAAAACTGCAAAAATAAAAGTCATCTTTTGAAAACTGGAACTTTCAGTTCTTGATAATTCAAAATGATGAACATTCAGAAAAGCAGATGCCTGAAGACTACCTTAAGGAAACCAAATATAGCAGAACATCCATGGTTGACCACCTCCCCCAGTGACTCCTCCTTCAATTGACCTAATTTTCATAGACTGGACGTGCACCACCTGTATGTATCAGGAGAGTAGGCCTAGTTCTTTATGTTGATCATCTCCAGATATTGGCCAGTTTGTGACAGTCCTGTGCTGGTCAACTTACAGAGGTCCTACTGTATCTGTAATTATAGCATTTTTGATTTAACACCAAACCGTAGTAATATGACTAATATAAAATGGCAGAGTTGTTTCTATTTAAAAGTGAATCAGTTAAACTACTCTGTGTGTTGGAGGAAGGATAATTGACACAACTACACCTGAAAAGGTCTGATTCTGAATCTGAAATCTGAAACACTTCTGATCCCAAGAATTTAAGATAAGTGATATCCAACCAGTATATAATTTCTACAGTGAGCTGCCATCAGCTGACTGTCACATTGCAGGACACGAGAATGCTAATAGATAATACCATTATCCCTCCTGGACCTATACGCCTATCCTTTAAATATAAAATATATTTAAAATAAAGTTTAATTATCTCTTATCCAAAATACTTGGGACCAAAAGTTTTGAGGTTCTCGAATTGTTTTTATTTTTGAATATTTGCATAATCATAAGAAATAATCTTGGAAATAGGATCCAAGTTTAATAAGAGATTCATTTATATTTTCTATATGCCTTATACAATAGCCCAAAGGTAATTTCCTATAATATTTTTAATGATTTGGGGCATGGAACAAAGTTTTGACTCCATTTTGTTGTAATCTATTCCATGAGGCCGTGTGGAATTTTCCAAGTGTCATGTCATATTGATGTTTAAAAACTTTGGATTATAGAGCATTTTGAATTTTGGATTTTTGGATTACAGATGCTCATCCTGTATTAATCTATTTAGTCTGGAGATAGAAAAGCTTGGGGAGGAAAAGTTATCACTGAATATTTGGACAGAGGCACGCTTCCTATTTCAACTGAGCACCCACAAAATTGCCCCCCAAATTGATTGTCTATGACCACATTTTGGCAAATTCTTTCACAAGGAATTTGTGAATTTCAGACATAAGGAAAGACATGGGGGGAAGGGTGGAGGATGGGCCACTCTAGAGCCCAGGAGTTGGCTCTTGAAGGTGCTCTGTCAACACTCAGGTAGATGTAAGTGGCATCAAGAGACTTTTCTCCATCATTCATGATTTATTGGCTATTCTAGATGCTCTAACCTCCTGGTTAGGCAACTAATAAAATGGTTCAGCCTATAAGATTAATAAAAGCATCCATCCAATAGTAAATTACATCTGGTCTTGATTAGATTTGGACAAATGAGTATTTATCTGTCTGTATTAAAGGCACTTATGCATGCACTCACATCATTATGTTCATAATACCAATATAAACATTTCCACAGTTTTAATGTAAAAATCAAATATAAAAACATTGTTAATATCTTTTTTTTTAATTTTGCAAGATTGAAATTGTTAAACGTCACCATTAGAGTTCACATTAGGTCTTCCTCCTTCTCTTCTATAATCCCCTTTCCAAAAATTTCCGGATGAATATAATCATTGCAGAAAAATTGTATAGGCTTTCTAAGAAAATAATTTATTTCTTAATAATATGGAAGAGAATAGTAGCTCTGAAAAGGAAAAAAATAAACCCATTGATTACATTTTTGAAGTATCTAGAAACTAATGAGAATTAAAAAAAAACCCTCGGGGATCCATAAATTTTCCAGTATGTGTCTGGATTGTGCAGAAATTGCACTGGTTATCTTTGTGAAAAGTGCTTTTCTTTTACAATCCACCTGTTTCCTTTGCAAATGAAAAGTGAAGCCAAAAATATCCTTGTTTAACCTATGGACACAATATCCTACTTGCTAAACAAAGGAGAGAATAATGTGACAGTGAATTTGAACCAATTCTTTGTCTTTAGGTTAAAAGTCTTGGTCCTTAATCTTATTTCAGATAAAGAGATCTGAAGTTTCTATAGATACAAAGAATAAGAGCGCCTTGGTTATGATTAGGGAAAAAAATGTTTAGGAATCCAAATGTTTGAGTCTAGACTCTGCCATTTACTGCTTCTATGGCTAAACTTATACCCACTTATAACAGCAGCTTTTTCATCTGTAAAATTAGCACGAGGTTGATCTGCTGAGTTAAGACATGTAGATGCAGTAAAAAAAAATTATAAAACCCTTTAAAAATCTGTAATGATGATTGACACATAAATATCAAACACCTAATAGACTATGACTATGGACAGTACTGTGAAGTGGGCTGGGAGGAAATCCTTTGAGAAATTTTCTAAGTGATAATTTTGAGCAATTTGCTAAGTTCTTCCTTCATTTGAGAATGATGGGGCTTGAGAAATTGTTATTAAGAAAACATGTAGGTTCAATGCCTGTAGCTCAATGGATGCTGGCCACATGTACCAAGGGAGGCAGATTCGAACCCAGTCAGGACCTGCTAAACAATAATAACTACAACAACAACAACAACAACAAAATAGCCGGGCATTATGGCTGGCATCTGCAGTCCCAGCTACTTGGGAGGCTGAGGCAAGAGAATCGCTGGGGCCCAAGAGTTTAAGGTTGCTGTGAGCTGTGACACCATGGCACTCTCCCCAGGGTGACAGCTTGAGAATCTACCTAGAAAAAAAAAAAAAAAGAAATGAAAATATGTTTTTGGCCAGGTTCAAATCTGCCACCCTTGGTACATGTGGATAAAGGCTAGGATTATTCCAGAAGTTTCAACAAAATGTGGGAGGGAAAGGATTCTTTAGTCCTTCCATCTTGCTCTGAGTCCTGCTTGCTGATTTGTCTCTGTTAGAAAGGAAAGAATGTCTGTCCCTCAGTGCCCCAAATGAGAAAGGAACATCATGGCTGGACATGATTAGTGTCAAGCATGGTGGGTACAAATGAGGAGACGCAGGCGTTAAAAATCTTGACTGTGGCAGAGGATGTTAACAAATGGAAGAACATACCATACTCATGGCTGGGAAGAATCAACGTTGTTAAAATGTCTATACTTCCCAGAGCAATCTACTGATTCAATGCCATCCCTATTAAAATACCAACATTGTATGTATTTTCAAGACTTGGAAAAAATGATTCTGTGTTTTGTATGGAACCAGAAAAAAAAAACCCATATAGCTAAGACAGTTCTTAGTAATAAAAACAAAGCTGAGGGTATCACCATACCAGATTTTAGGCTGTATTACAAGGCCATAGTGGTCAAGACAGCATGGCACTGGCACAAAAATAGAGACATAGACATTTGGAATCGAATGGAAAACCAGGAAATGAAGCCAGCAACTTACAGTCATCTAATCTTTGATAAACCAAACAAGAATGTCCACTGGGGGAAAGACTCCCTATTCAATAAATGGTGCTGGGAATTGGATATCCAAGTAAAAGACTGAAACTGGACCCACACCTTTCTCCACTCATAAAAATTGATTCAAGATGGATAAAGGACTTAAATTTAAGGCATGAAATAATAAAAGTCCTCAAAGAAAGAACAGGAAAAACACTGGAAGATATCGGCCTGGGGAAAGACTTTATGAGGAAGACTGCCATGACAATAGCAACAATAGCAGTAATAAACAAACGGGATTTAATTAAACTGAAAAGCTTCTGTACAGCCAAGGAGACAACAACCAAAGCAAATAGACAATCTACCCAATGGGAAAGGATATTTGCATATTTTGAATCAGACAAAAGCTTAATAACTAGGATCTATACAGAACTCTAATTAATCCACAAGAAAAAACCCACCAATCCCATACATCAATGGGGAAGAGAGAGGAATAGAATCTTCTCTAAAGAAGACAGACGAATGGCCAGCAAACATGAAAAATGCTCGCCATCCCTAATTATTAGAGAAATGCAAATTAAAACCACCCTGAGATATTACCTAACCCAGCAAGAATAGCCTATATCACAAAATCTCAAAACTGCAGATGCTGGCATGGATGTGGAGAGAAAGGAACACTTTTACACTGCTGGTGGAACTGCAAACGAATACAACGTTTTTGGAAGGAAGTATGGAGAAACCTCAAAAAACTCAACTCTCCCATTTGATCCTGCAACCCCATTACTGGGCACCCAGAAGGAAAAAAAAAAAAAAACCTTTTATTATAAAGACACTTATACTAGGCTGTTTATTGCAGCCCAATTTACAATTGCTAAAATGTGGAAACAGCCTAAATGTCCTTTAATCCAGGAATGATTGGCAAGCTGTGGTATATGCATACTATGGAATATTATTCAGCCATTTAAAAAAAATGGAGATTTTGCAGCATTTGTACTAACTTGGATGGAGGTGAAACACATTATTCTTAGTGAAGCATCACAGGAATGGAGAAGTATGAATCCTATGTATTCAACTTTGATATGAGGACAATTAATGAGAACTAATGACACAGTGGGGCTTGGGGGAAGGGGAGACCAGACAGAGAAGGAGGGAGGGGGTGAGGGAAAGGAAAAGAAGAAGAAGAAGAAGAAAAAAGAAAATAGTGACTAATTCCCACATAAATTGGATTTAATTTTGACCAAAGTACATTACTTAAACATTAATTTTTAATTCAACTTGTTTAATATGTTCTTTAGGATATTGTATCCTCTTTTATAAGTGAAATATGTTTGTAATTTCCCCTTTATAAGAATATATTTTCTCCAATTTTAATGTCAGGTATATCCAGATTAAATAGAATGATTTTGAAGTGTTTCTTCTTTTTCTATTGTCTATAAGATTTGGCATGATCTGTTTTTTGAAATTATCTTTTCCTTTTATTTATAAATATTAGTTGTTTATTTTTTGAGGCTTTGCAAAAAAACAATAAGAAGAAGTTAACTGATGACTCCATACTGAACCTCAGAGTCAAAGCATTCTATAATAGACATACTCTTATTTGACAATGTGAATGTTACCTTCTTGGCATTATTATTATTATTATTGCTTAATATTTCAATGCAGCAATCATCTGATTTCTTTCTCCTCTTCCTCACTTTGCCCTGAGAGCAGATATTCAGCCAGCCAGAGTCCCTTTCCCTCTCAGAACACTTCTGCACTGCTGGTGGGATTGCAAATTAATTTATCTTCGTTTGTTCTTTACGAGGTTTTTGTTTCTAGTCCTTATCTAAAACATTGTTACTGTTATTAAATTTTAAGCCTTTTTAATTTTGTGATGGCAAAAAGTGGAAACCTAATAAACACATGTATAGGTACAAAAAAAAAAAGAATCACATATGCTATTGATTAAGCTTTTATCATTTAAAAAAAAAAAATCTTGGGCAGTGCCTGTGGCTCAAAGGAGTAAGGTACTGGCCCCATACACTGGAGGTGGTGGGTTCAAATATAGCCCCAGCCAAAAACTGCCAAAAAAACCAAAAAAAAACAACCAACCAACCAAACAAACAAACAAAAAAAAAACTTGACTGTGGATAGTTGCAGGCTAGGGGTGGGAATTTCCACTAGTGCTAAACCTTTATAAGAGGTAAAGAAGAGAAGCTTCACCTGTAGGTAGTTGAGGAACAAGTTTGGGTAATTGTGATTACTATTTAATGTTAACATGAGTAAAACATTAAGAATTATTGTTGTGGAACTCTTCAGATTAATCTCTGAGTGTCCTGAAACTCTGGTCTCTGATGCCTAACTTCATTAATTTGGGACTTGGCAAGAAGAAATGGTTTCCCTGACCTTTGTAGGAAATTTCCCTGGAGTATCACTTCCCGCACATAACAAGTGACCTTTGATTGCTCATGCACATCTTCCTGGACCTGTTTCAAGTACGTTGCCAAGTTCTGTTCTACTGTTCACCAATTGCAGCTGTCATTGTGGTGATGGCTGTGACCGGTGGATGCTGCTGCTTTTGGTTGTTATTTGACTTCTCTTTCTTGTTCCTCTTTCTCTTCGTTCTATTCCACCCTATAAATCATAGCCTAATATTTCTGAAGCACTTCCAAGAAATCTTTTTGAACTCCCCATACGTGCCAAATTAGGTATGTACTCCTCAATCCTGCATTCACTGCCTTCTCCATTTTAATTCCAGCCTGCCTCAGTTTTAATTACCCCCTGCTCTCATATACTTGCCAATCTTACTGAAATAGTTGCTGTTTCTCAAACATGCCCTGTGTTCATTCATTTAGGCCTTGATCCACACGTTAGGATCTCTGGTAGAAATGCTTCACATCCTTTCCTTAACAAGGATAGGTCAAGTGTACAGTCCTTGTGAATACAGACTTTGTAGAGAGGGAAAGGGACTCAGGTTGGCTGAATATCTGCTCTCAGGGCGAAGTGAGGACGAGGGAAAGAAACCTTCCTGCAGAGAGGAAAGTCAGCAGGCCTGCCCAGTGAGGACCACAACAGTATCCATCATGCCTCTGAGAGTTTGGGATCTGACACAAATAATTCATCCCACCACATCTTCCACTAGTCGCCCTGTATAGCCTGTGTTCCATTGACAATTCATTATTTCCTTTCCTCTTTTCCCCTCTTGTATAATTTTATTTTTAAATCATGTAAATATAGGCTTTTGGATCAAAACCACTTTAAAATATCACCTCATCCCAGCAAGATTAGCCCACATCACAAAGTCCCCAAACACCAGATGCTGGCGTGGATGTGGAGAGAAGGGAACACTTCTACACTGCTGGTGGGACTGCAAACTAATACGGCCTTTTTGGAGAGAAGTAGGGAGAATCCTCAAAGATCTAAAAGCAGATCTTCCTTTGACCCTTCAATCTCATTACTTGGTATCTATCCAGAAGAACAAAAATCATTTTACCACAAACACATTTGCACTAGAATGTTTAGTGTGACTCAATTCATAATTGCCAAGTTGTGGATACAACCTAAGTGCCCATTAACCCATGAATAAATCAACAAACTGTGGTATATGTACACCATGGAATATTACTCAGCCATTAAAAAGGTGGTGACTTTACATTGTTTGCATTTACCTGGATGGAGTTGAAATACATTCTTCTTAGTGAAGTATCATGAGAATGGGGAAATAAATATCCAATGTACTCCATACTAATATGAAGTCAATATATAAACAATTACATGTTCATAAGAACAATAAAACACTAATATAGTCCAGTTTAGGGGTAGAGGAAAGTGGGAGTGCGGAGGACGTATGGCAGAAGGAGGGAGGGCAGGAGGCGGATCTCACCTACTGTGCACATTGTGAGGGTGGATAACACGGGCCCTGGGGTGAGGGGCTCTGCTACAAATGGAACTTTACCCTGGAAGTGAGAACAATTGAACCTAAAAATTGTACCCTCATTGAATAAAGTTTTAAAAAAAGTAGGCTTTTGGGTACAGTTCTATGGGTTTTCACCTGTGTATAGACGGATATAATCACACCACAATGCAAAGAAGTCTTATTGCTCTCCAAGTGCCTCAGGCTATCCCTAGAAAGTCCCTCCTCTCACTCCACCTGTAACCTCTGGAAACTGCTGATTTCTTTTCTATAACCACACTTTTATTATTTTGAGAATATCATATGTCATATAATGTTATTATATAAACGGGGTCATAAAAATTGCAAAAATGGAATGAATGGAATGTTGGGATGTTACCTTTGAAGGCCAGTTTTCTTTCACTAAGCACAATGCCTTTGACAGAAGAAACTTTTTAAAACATTTTGATGAACTTCAACATATCAAGTTTTTTCTTTCATGAATCATATTTTTGTTGTCATGTCTGAAAATTCTTTGTCTAATCTCAGGTTATAAATATTTTTCCTGTGATACATTTTGAATTAATTTTCATGTAAGATGGGATGTTTCAGTTAAGTTCTTTTTGTTTGGTGTTTCTTTTTTCCTGCATATTGATGTCAGATTGCTCATCACTATTTATTTGTTTGATAAAAGCATTTTTTCTCCACTGAACTGATTTTGAACTTTTGACAAAAATCTATTAGTCGTATCTGTTTGGGTCAATTTCTGGGTTCTCTATTCTGTTCCTCTGATCTTTTTCTATCCCTTTGTTAATACTACAGCCTTGATTATTGTAATTATATAGTAAGTCTTAAAATATGGGAGAGGGATTCCTCTACATCATTCTTTTTAAAGATTGTTTTAGCTATTCTATTTCCTTTGTCTTTCCATATAAATCTTAAAATGTGCTTATCTGTATCTACAAAAAAAGAATCCTGCTGAGATTTTTATTAGACTTGTACTAGAAATTAATCTATAGATTAATCCGGGGTTAATTGACATTTTTACTGTGTTGACTCTTCAGATTCTTGAACACAGTATGTTTCTTCATTTACCACGTTTATATTTTCTTTAGTGTTTTTCATTAACGTTCTGTAGTTCTCAGCATGTGTATCTGGAAAATGTCCCGTTAGATTTATGCCTATTTCATTTTGGGGGGAGGGGAACTATTGTAAATAGTATTAACTTTAAAATCAGTTTTCAAACATCAATTGCTAATATATAGAACTACCATGGATATTTGTGTCTTTCTTTGTATCCTGTGATCACATTAAATTCATTTGTTTGTTCTGGGTGTATTTTTGGAAACTGTTTTATTTTCCCTCAGCTCGGGCTGTTGAAGGCCTGATCTTTTTCCAAGGCCTTTCTTAAATATGTTTCCTTCTCTAAGGACTTGCTAGTTCCCCCTGCCAGATGTAATTTCTTCTTCCGTTAGATACACAAATCGTTTGTCTCTATGTGTCACATGTCTGTTTTTCTCTGTATTATGGCAAATTGAATACTTTTCTCATTTTTCCAGTTTAATAAGGGGTTACCATGCTGTTAAATACTTTAAATCATAATTCTCTTAATTCTCTTCTCATAGGAGGATAATGGGAAAATTTCCTAATCTCTCTGACTTCCAGTATTCTTTTTTACTTGAAAATAGGAGTAAACAAAAACTACTTTGTAGGTATAGTGTGAAGATAATACTTGTTAAGAGTTCAATAAGTATTAGTTTTTTTATACTCTTTCCCTGAGTCACACATTGTTGAGAGTTTATTGCTACACACTTGCTTGAGTTCTTGGCAGTGTCAGGATAAAGTGCACCTCTACAGATTATGTTTCATTGCATGGACAGAATTGAGCATACAGGATAAGGCACACTGTCTGTGCTTAGTAAATCTTAGGACTTTTCAATGTTTTT
>CAUYQV010039145.1:0-54890 GCA_963574575.1 Galagoides demidoff | reverse complement strand
TGGAGTGCAGTGGCATCATCATGGCTCACGGCAACCTCAAATTCCTGGGCTCAAGTAACCCTCCAGCTTCACCCCTTAACCCCAGTTGCTGGAACTACAGGTGTGTGCCATATATGGTTAATTTTTCTTATTTTTTGTAGAGATGAGGTCTTTCCATGTCGCTCGGGCTGGTCTTTAACTCTTGGTCTCAAGTGATCCTCTTACCTCGGCCTCCCAAAATGCCTGGGATTATCAGCGTGAGCCACTGGGCCGGGATGCTCCCTCCTCTTTTAAGCATCCTTGAAGAATATGCAGAATTCATCCATCAGGAGCTAGCTATCAGGGGTGTCTTTACCCTTTATTCCTTCAATAAACATATTTTATGAAGGCCAGACACTATGCTAGAGATTTAGCCACATCATCTTATTTAATCCTTACAGCATCTTTGAGAGGCCACATGACACCCATCCATCCACCTAACCAAACCAACCATCCACCCACCCATCCATCCATCCATCCAAAATTTATTGAGTACCTATTATGAGCCAGCCAGGCACTATGCCCAGGCTAGGTTCATGTAAGTCCCAGCTATTAACAAATGAAATCCAGTCCCTTCCTTTTCAGCAAGGGAAGATCTAGTTAAATAATTAGCGGTTTGATGAGTGAGGGTGTGCAGGGTGCAGTGGGTGAGTTCAACAGGGGCCTGACAGAGCATGTGGCTGGGCTACAGCCAACTGGAAAACCCATCTGGAAACTTCCCTTCCTACTCCCCAAGCTACTCTTCCCAAGTCCTAGCCTAATCCCTTCTCATCATTGCAGACTCCTGTTCAGCAGGGTTAGTGGCCCCTGCTGTGATGCCTTCTCCTCCTGTCACACCCTGTCCCTGAATAGCAGGTTGCTTTCTCCTGAGTCCCCACAGGAATTTGTGTTACATCCCTGACTGTCTCCCCGTATTGTATCATAATTCCTTCCCCTGGGACTTTCTTCCCTATCAGCCTTTGAGCCTCTTGCTGAGAGTAACCAGGCCTTATTCATATTTGAATTTCATACAAAGCTGGACACAGGGCTGGTACTCCCTAGGAGTGGTTTCAGGAAGACATGGAGAGGCTGAATGGGTGAAAACACCTGGGTCTCCGTGCCAGTATTGCTCATTCTGGCCAAACAGCCCTGGGCAAGTCCAGGGTTAGTATTTAGGGTTAGTGAAGGCAGTTTCATCTTGCTTTCCACCTTTGCTCAATGGATTGGTGGCTGTGCAGGGTGTTGTGTTGAGAAGGATCCTGAAGCAGCATCTGGCAGGAAGAGTGTTGTGATCAACTGGCAATGTTTGCCTTGGATTCAAGACAGGAGTAGCAGCAACAGGCGCTTCTTATTTCTCATGTCCTGGGAAAGTCATTTTGTTCTTTAAAGCTCTGTTTTTTCTGTCTCCAAAATGAGTAGAATAGACTCAATTCCGTCCTAGGACTGCAAACCCCACCCCCTCCTCTAGTATGATCTTTCTTTGGGGACAGGAGCCACATGCCAGCCTAGCCCTGAGCCTGGTGCAGAAGGGCAGGAAATAAACGCTGGCTGGCTGAATAATCTTCCTTGGGGCCAGGGCAGGTGGATCACGTGAGCTCAGGAGTTTGAGACCAGCCTGAGCAAGAGCGAGATCCCATCTTTAAAAATAGCGAGTGTGGTAGCAGGTGCCTCTAGTCCCAGCTACTCGGGAGGCTAAAGCAAGAAGATTACTTTAGTCCAAGAGTTTGAGGTTGCTGTGAGCTAAGACGTCACAGCACTCTACCCAGGGCAACAAACTAAGACTCTGTCTCGAAAAAAAAAAAAAATCTTCCTTGGCCATCATAAAACTCTATAGAGAGAACAGGGCTTGTTACTCATTTTAACACAAGGGAAGTGGGACTAAAAGAGCAGTATGGACACATCCTGGAGCCACATGCAAAGCCCCATTATTCCCTGGGTCTTCTGACTCCTGGCCTGTGTTCCTTTTCCCGGACTGAATAGTCCCAGTCACCAACCCTATTGCACTGGGGCCCTACCAAGCATGTTCGCAATGGTTATTGTACTTGAGCATCACAAGAAGTCTGGTGAGAGAGGGGTGACCATCATCAGAATACTGATGCCCAGAGAGGGTGCAAGATTTGCCAGGGTGACACAGAGCTGGAACTCAAACCCAGGTTTTTGGTTCCACCTGCCTCTTAATAACCAGCTCTTACATGCGATTCTATTTCTTTCTTCATGGCCATCTCTGCTGTTTCAGGAAAGATGAAAGAGCTTAGACATAAGGGATACAACAGGAGCCGGGGGCCCTTGAGGCCAAGCCCCACCACTTTGGAGGGGGGGTACCCAGAAGAGGACAGAAGGGGTCATAAGACCCCAGCTGGACAACAGGCCTCCTCAGTCTTCCCTGAGACCCCAGCCTGAGCTCACACCAGCTGGGTAAACAGAAGCCAGCCCCTCCAAGGGCAGGGGTGTGGGAGGGATTCCAGCTCCCCTGAGGGCTGCCTGTCTGTTGCTAAAGATTCTGGGAAGGAGGAGGGGAAGGTCAAGGTGAGAAGCCGCCTGGGAAGGATTGCTCTGAGACTCCTAAAGAAGACAGAGATGACCTGGAAACGGGGGAAAATGGATGGATTTGATTTGGCATTCACCTTCTCCCTCTCCCTGCTCCATACATGCATGGTTTAATCTTCTAAGCAATGTGCAAGCATGTTACTTGGTCTTCTGTGACTCAACTTTCTCACCTGTAAAATGGGCCCAGGGGTAAATTCTTCAGGACTAGAGAAACTCTTTTTATTCTTCTACCCACACCCCCCTTTTAGAGACACTATCCTTCTCCCAAACTTATGATTCTGTAAACATCACATCATCCCCATCCTACACAACAGCCAGCCAGACCACGGAAAGCAGGTGTGTGTGTGTGTGTGTGTATGGGAATCTCATGAGTGAGTCTCTTGTCCCTGACTGTGGCACTGGCCCTAGACAGGGGCTTGGGGGTCCCATGGGCTGTTGTAACAGTGTGTGGACTGCTTCTTTTCTTTGAGCCTTGGTTGCTTTCTTTGTAACATCTGGGTCCTGAGGATAATTAGGACGCCGTGGTGAGGGCATCTTTTGAATGACTCTGCTTTCCCAGCTCTGACCCTGCTGATGCAGTGTCCTCAGCCATTTGTAGACATCCCTATCTCTGCAGGCTTAAATCCAGCCCCCTCCTCTGTATGGCCTCTCCTGGTTTCACTCCAGCCACCCCTGGAACTACAAGGGTTCTCTTCCCACTGGCTGCACCTCATAGGACTTTGCCTCTAGAAGGAAATAGCTTTCTGCCTTTCTTATCAGTGTCCTGGGCTGCCCACCTCCTGGGACTGTGACTCTTAAAGGCAGTCTCTGTCTCATCCTCCTCAGTCTCCCCAGTGCCCAGCACAGGACCTAGAACACCCCAGATGCCCAGCATGGCTCTGTCCACTGGATGGAAATGAGCAAGAAGGCGGGTCCTGTGCCTCCCCAGCCCTGGTGCATGCTATAAAAAGCCAAGGGGGCACTACAGCTCTGACATCCACTCATTTTCTTGAAACAAACAGAAAAGGTGAGACAAAAGGTGGGAGAGGGCTTAGGTTTTCAGCCCTCTGTTGGGATCTGAGGCTGCAGGCCACACACAGGCCTCCAGAAGGTCAAGGTCGATTAACTGCTGGCTGTACGACCTTACCTTGTGGGTCCCTGACCTAGCAGCAGCCATTATGCACTCCCTCCCGCTTGTAGGATAAAAATGTCCGGTGCACAATACTCTATGGATCAATGTACCAAAATACACAGCCTATTGAAGCAACCGCTCACAAAACCACAATAGCTGTCTTCCTCCAATGTTTTCAAACAATGGGAAAATGGGGACAAGCGAAGGGGCCCTGCTCGACTCCTTGTTGGTTCATCTTTGTACTCCTGAGAGCCTGGAGCAGAGTCGGACTCAGCAAAGCCTGGGGAATGAGCAGCCCACCCCCTATCCTGGTGCAGGCTGAGCTCTCAGCACGCCTCCCCTTGGACCCACACTGCTCTGTGGAGTGCAGACGATCAGAAGGCTTGGGGGAATCAAAAGCAGCTACGCAGGAAAGGCCAGGGCCCCGCTGGAGAGGCTGCTCTGCGGGGCCACTGGGGCCCCTGGGCCAGTGATTCATGTCTCGCTCGCTCAGGGTGGGAGCCCGGGCCGAGTACGAGCTGAATTCATAAAACCTTCTCTGTTTCATCTCACAGATGTTTCTGGGATGGATGTGTCAAGGAAAAAAAAAAAAAGCTGAAGTTGAAAATTCCAACTCAGCACATGTCCTCCAGCCCTCAGAGACGTGACGAGGGAATAAAATGTCTTTTCTCCTCATTTGCCCAACATCTCAGGAGAAAAGCTAAGTTGCGTCCCTGTCAGGGCTGTTCTGGGCACCTGCTGGCTGCGAAGACGACCTCCTCATTAGTCTGGCTTTCCTTTGAAAACAAGCTCGCAGAAATGGCATTATGGGTGCGCACGTGAATGTGTGTGGTGTCGGATACCCCTCACTGTGTTCCAGAACCTGTCACATATATAATAAAAGCTAATGTCTGAGCACTTACTATGTGCCAGACGTTGCCGTTGCACTGATTATCCAGAGTCGATGTTTTTTATGATCCCATTTTCTAGATGATTTGCCTCCATGTATGAAAACCATGCCTGTGTGTGTGTATTCATGTGTACTCACGTGCACCAAGTGTGCTCACACGTACCTCAGTCTTTTATATATCCGTGTGCACACATGTGTACACATCTGTGTGTTCTTATCCACGTGGGTGGATGTGCGTCCTCCCATTTTGTCCTGTCATTGAACTTCTGGATAAGATGTCTTACTTCTCTTGACTAGTCTTTATGTCAGCACTCATCTTGGTGAGGTAAATGGAGTTATTTCCACCAGAGGTTGGCAAACTATGGCCCATGGGCCAAAATTGGCTCACCACCTGTTTTTGAAAATAAAGTTTTATTGGCACATAGCCATGTGCATTTGTTTACATACTGGGTTTATGGTGGTTTTTATGCTATAATGGCAGAGTTACGTAGCTGTGACAGAGATTGTAAGGCCCATGAAGGCCAAAATATTAACTCTTGCCTTTTATGGTTTGCTGACACCAAATCAGTATCTTTTACATGAGGAAACTGAGACTCGGGGTATTTTAACTGTCCAAGGTCATGTGCCAGGAATTGTTTAGTTAACTTAATTAACATCTGGCCATGGTAGCAGACCCTCTCGTATCTGTAACAACTGTTCTTATATACTCGCCACTCTGTCCTCACGTGCTTATACACACTAGCAGAAGGTTTGTGGGCCTGTAAGAGCCTTTGTGTGTGGCATATCTGAAAAAATATGTACATTTTTTGTTTGTTTGTTTTTTGAGACAAAGTCTCATGCTCTGCCCTGCATAGAATGCCATGGCGTCATAGCTCTCAGCAACCTCAAACTCCTGGGCTCTAGTGATTCTCTTGCCTCAGCCTCCCAAGTAGCTGGGACTACAGGTGCCCACCACAACACCTGGCTAGTTTTTCTATTTTAAGTAGAGATGAGGTCTCATTCTTGCTCAGGCTGGTCTTGAACTCCTGAGCTCAAGCAATCCATCTGCCTCGGCCTTCCAGAGTGCTAGGACCACAGTGTATTTTATTTATTGGGAGCAGGGCTCTTCTTAAGTAATTCAGTCATTTAGTCCTGAATGATTTGTGTCCGTTTAGTCCACTGATTTCTGAGAAAGCTATACTAAAATGTCCCACCAACCTTGTAGATTTGAGTTGACAATTTCTTCTCACAAGTATATTATCTCTTGGGGGGAAAAAGTTTTTTGAGACTAAATTCAGGATTACTATCTTGTGTCTTTAAATAATGACCCTCTTGATCTTAAAGTTTTTTTAATTCTCTGAAATTTACCTTGCCATCCATTTTATTCTTAATAAAATTTGCTGATACGTAATTTTCTTTCTTTTTTTTCATTAAATCACGAACACATAGATCATGTATACATTAATGCATTTATGGGGTACAACGTGCTGATTTCACATAGAATTAGGAATGCTTACATCACTCGGGTTAATATATACCTCATCTTGTTTACTTAATTGTGTTAAAACAAGTGACTTTTACCCTTTGTCCATCATTGTCTCTTAGGCTTGTGTCTGGTAAACAGAGCTTGAATGTTTCTTTAAGAAACTAAGAATTTCCGGGGTTTTTTAAAAACAGTTTTTCATTTATTATGAATACTAACACATATTTGACCTTATTTATATTCTTATACTATATGTTTTATTTATGATCCATCTAAAACATTTTTTCCTTGCTTTTTTGGAATTGATTGAATTTTCTTCATGCTTTTTTTAATTCCCTTTCCTGGTTGAGAATTCATACATTCTGTCATTTACAGGTACCTTTATATATGTATATATTTTTTTTCATCCATTTTTTTTTTTTTTTTTTGCAGTTTTTGGCCAGGGGCCAGGTTTGAACCTGTCACCTCTGGTATATGGGGCTGGTGCCCTACTCCTTTGAGCCACAGGCGCTGCCCAGGTACCCTCACATTTTTAACATGTACATTTGTCTCAGCCAAGTCAAAAGTTAATTGATATCCCTCTCTGCCTCCCAAACAATCTTAGTCTGTTTTAATTCCAATCTTATTCCTCCTATCTCCCATTTTATGGCTGTATTTTTATTCCACCCACTAGAGAGAAAAGTCCCCTAGGTGGAAAAAAAAATCACCCAAGGATTTTCTTTCCTTTCTTACAGGCTTGTGTCAGTGCCGTCTCTAGTATTTTTACATGTTTATGGGGTGTGGGGATATGGGGCATCCCCATCAGCTTGATCCACTACGTTCCAGAAAGTTCTCCTTCTGTGTACATGTGTACTCACAAACCCACATGCATATGACAATTGTGTACTTATGCACGTGGGCCTATGCACACCTCCGTGTCTGTGTGGGCTGTGTGGGTGCAGCTGCAGTCATCTCACAATTGTGACAATCCTCTGACAGATGCTCCCACAGAACCTTGAGGGCTGTGGGAGATCAGCGGAAGTGTATTTAATCAGGCTATTATGTGGCCAAGGAAGGCTTCCTGCAGGAAGAGGCACCGGACCTGAATGAACCTTGACAGAAGAACAGCAACCAGCCAGCCTGGAGGAGGGGCGTGGCCTGGCTGGTGTGGTCCATTCTGCCACAATCACTGAGTTTGCATCACGGCCAGAGAGTTAGAAGCTGTGTGGTTCTGAACAAAAGTCTCTTAACCTCTCTGGTAAGAATCCTGCACGCCTTGCGGAAGTGTTGTGAGGCTCCAGTGAGAAAATGGATGTGAATGTGCCTGGCAAGCTGAGAAGGGTTATAGGGGTTCCAGATCCTAAAACTACAGCGGTGGTAACAAGCCACTGTTTCTTGAGCACCTACTATGCATCAGGTCCAGTATTGCTAATCTGCTTATTGACACAAAGAGGTGGCATTGGTTGGCCCTTACTCCCAAGGAGGAACCAAGAGATCAGAGAGGTAACCTGAACAGGGGCCAGGCAGGCACAGGGGGACTTGGGGCTCAGTGTTCCCATGATGAGCACTTGTTCCCGCTGCTGCACCCTAGCCTGGATTCTCCTATCCCCACTTTCTGGCTCTTCATCCCTCTCCCCACTTTCTGCTTAGAGAGCCAGGGGCTCCAAGGTCCTCCTGGACTGCAAGAAAGGAAACTAGCACCATTGGCTGCTCTATTTGGAGTCTGGGGAAGCCCGATTCTTCCCCTCCCCAGAACCCTTCCCTCCCGGGGCTCCCTCTGCAGGTTTATGTGGGGCAGAGAATCAGGTTAATGGAATCCTAGCTGCCTCTGGCTAGGGGGGTGGATAGCCCCCCTCCGGAATCCATCATGGTCAGCCCTCTGCTTTGAGCCCTGCCTAACACAGCCCCTCCTGAACCCTTGGAGAGCTGGGTGCTTCCCTCACACCTTCCTCAGGGAGCCCACGTTGGTATCTCCCACCAAGAGCCACCATGGGGATTTGGTTTGATTTCCACGTTCATTGTGGACCTCACCGTTGAACTGTCTCCGCCAGCATCTCCTGATATCTATGCCAGCGCAGTACATTATAGGGTTTTAAGGCTCTGGATTTGGAAGGCCCTGGATTCCTCCTGCCCTGCTCTGACTGCAGGCAAACCATTCAGACTCCTTGAGCCTCAGTTTCTTCATCTGTAAAATGGAAATAACAATGGACTCACTTGTAAGGGTTGTTGGGTTCAAACAAGATGATTTACACAAAGGGCAGATTGTGGCACATAGCAGAAATCTGCTATTTTTTGAATAGAAATGCTATCATGCGATGCTCACAGCCGAGTTTTTATGCAAAATATTGCCCCATTCTATTGGGGGAGGGAGGATAGCAGGGGGCAGCCACGCCCTATCCCAGTTTGGGGTTTGTAGCCAGTGCTTGCTTGGATACTTCCCAGGACCTGAACAACTACTATGTGCAAGATACTCTGCGAGGCATTCTATAGGAATGGCCTCACTTAATGGCCATCACCAGGCCTGTGGCTGCCCCCAGCCTCAGGGGAACCACTGCTCTGCCTCTCAACAGGGTGAGAGGCCCCCAGCATGGACCTGCAGGGATGCAGTCAGTACCCGCTGGACTTTCTCAGAAGCCCTTGGGTTACTATCTGCCTTGTCACCTGAGGTTCAGACTCTCAGACTCTGGGCTTTTATAGTTTATAGCCAACATGGAGATTTAACTCCTCTCCCTTCATCTAGCTTCTACCTCTGAGCAAGCATACACTCAGCTGTTCTATCTCTGAAATGTCTGCTGTAGTTCTCGGGGCCTTGCCTCTGTTTTCCTACCTGTAAAATGGGGTGGTTGGACTAAATGCTTCTTTTCTATTGTAGGACTATTGGCATAAAAGGACTGAAAGTGAATTTCGAGCCTATTTGAGGCTGGGTAACTAGCCCCTTCTGGTAGCTCTGTGAGGGAGGTTCTATCATTAGCTCCATGTTACAGATGGAGAAACTGAGGCTTGGGGACATAATGTCACCTGCTTAACTCACTCAGCAATACAAGGCTAGTCAGGATGGGAATGCAGGTCTTCTTGGCCCCTTTTCCTGGTGTGCAAACTTCCAAGAAATTGCAAAGAACTGGAAGGAATCGTGTGGTCCCAGTATGGGTCCCGTTCAGTGTCTGCAAACTGCCCCTCCCCTCAGAGCATGGTGTCTGGTGCCAGCCTCAGTTCACAAAGGCGGCGCAGGCAGCGCCCCTTAGCACAGCCCTGGAATTCCCGCTGAAACCCTTTCTCTGTATTTTTGGAGCCCAGCCCGGGCTTGGCCCACTAGTCCTGGGAAGGAATTTGCAGTTTCTTGTTTCTCAGGGAAGGAAAAGCAAATTGTAAGCTCTAGTCTCCCTTCTCACCAAACTCAAGCACGATCATCAACTTAAACAGCCATTTACCATTCACAAAGCCCGACCGCCTCGGCCTGCACTCACAGCCTCCGCTCAGTGCCTCAACCTCCCTCTCCAGCCCATTTCCATGACTTGGCACCTTCTCTGCTGCCCAAACAAAGGCACCTGATAATTCCTGGACACACACCAGGTGCGGCTGCCTCTGGACCTTCAGTCCTATTTCTTCCTTGCCTAGAATGTCCTTACTGCCATCCCTATAGATCCAAAATACTGCCTACTTCTGAGCCTAGCCCCGGGGAGTCCTCTGTGAAACTGCCCATCCCCACATGCCCCAGCCCACCAAGCACTTCATCTGTATCCCCAAATGGCCACATCAATCCGTTCCTTAGGGCAAGGGCTGTCTTGACTCATGCCAATCTTCCCAGTGCCCAGAACATGACTTGACCCAAGAAGTTGACCTGCAAATGTCAACTGCCTGAATGGATGAATGACAGACGAGGGGAAGGGTGAAAATCGGTGTAGCCATCTGTGCACCAGACAGGTGAGGGCTGGGGCGGGTTGTTGGGAGGCCTTTGGGGACCAGCACCCATGGCCCCTCACACCCTGGCTTGGTATCTGGGTGAGTCCTGCAGAGCTGACCCCATCAAGCTACGGGCATCCTGCCCACACACTGGAAGTATTTTCAGCAGGCCCCTAAGATGCATTTAAAAAAAGGAGAACCACTGACCAAGCCTCTCTGGTCTGGGTGTGTGCTGGGGTGAGGAGGGGCTGACTGCAGGCCCAGGCAACTTCTCTCACCTGCCTTGCCAAGACTCCAGTGCTGGGGTGGGCCTCCTGCTTCCCAGTGCCCCCACCCGTAGTGGAGTCCACCCACTTCTCAGGCTGTCATGCCGAGTAATGAGTTTGCCGACGTCTGTGCTTTACACAGAATCTGGCACAAAACACATAAGATGTTCTTGCAGCTCTCACGATCTCTTATTCCTAATGTGACACTGTAACACCTGGAGATCGAAATATTCCATAACTCTTAATATGACATCCTACTACGACAGCTTTCTACAATTCCTGCCTCTCAGTTTACAAGTGAATATTCTATGTGTGTGTGTTTAGTATAATAGTCCGTAGTTCTGTGGCTGTAACACTCTAAAATTCTTACTTATAAGGCTACAATTTTAACATTCTATGGTTGTAAAATTCTATGATTATGACCTTTTTACGCCTGCCGCATTCTAAACTCCTGCTACTCAGTCTCTGTGTGCTTAACCTCCTTAATGCTCCCATGATTACGTGATTGTAACCTTCTCTAATTCTATGATTATAACCTTTCTAGGCCTGTAACGTTCTAAAATTCTTGCTTGACTGTGACTTTCACACTGTACAATTCTGTGGCCATAACAGGTGGTGATTGTAACATCATGTGAGCTGGTGATCCTGGGTTGTCTGACCTTGTCACATCCCCCAACTGCTAGCCCCTGGGTTTCCACCAGGACTTACAGTTCCCTTCTGAAAGGTCCTACACTTGCTTCCAGAGTGTGGACCCTCTGGCCTTTTCCTGCCAGAATGATGATTGGGTCAACTCAAAGCTCATCCGTGCAAATGCAGAAGAGGCCCCAGGAGCTCCCAGGTGGGGTAGGATGGGGTGGGCAGGGCAGGGGGGAAGGTGTGGAGGGACTTGGATGTCCTCCTTTCTCTTCCCACTGTTGGGCAGGTTGGGGGCAGCCTAGGCCCTACTGCTGCTGTGTTCACCAGGGCATATGGAGAGGCCTGTGTACCCGCTTGGGAGCCTCAGATTAGAAATACCCCAGCTGCCATGAAGTGCCCCAAATCCCAGTAGATCTCAGCCCCTGGTGATGTCTCTGCTCTAGGCACTGATTCAAGTCCTGAAGCAGCCATGACCCTCAGGCAGCTTACTTAGTCCCGATGGAACCGAGTGGGTGTGGCCGCACTGAGTGCCCAAGGCCCGGAAGAACAGGGGTGCCCCCTTCTCCTGGCCACTTCTGCTTTCAGACATTTGTCTTTGCCTGGGTGTCAGGTGTGGGCAAAGCAGCCTCTTTCTCCTTGTTCTGAGTGTATACACGCCCATACACCCATGCCCGCACAACTGTGGGTGCCCTTGTCAGCAGCTCTAGCTCTGTCTCTGCAGTATCTCTGTGCACGTCCCCGGTGCACAGGGCTCTGTCTGTGTGTGGATGATAAAGCCCCATGGAATAAGGCCAAGCTGTGGGCTGGTCACCTTTGGCTGGTTATCTGTGCAGTGGCTGAGCTGTTTCCAGGTGGCAGGGGCAGTGGGGGTTAGCAGAGCCCATACAGGAACAGCTCCCAAACTCAGAATTAGGCTGCTTTCAACTCTATGCTGGGTCTGTGTAAACTACCCTGCCCGCCCTGGGGTGGGGGTACCCAGAGTCTGGCCTGAAGGTGCTAGCACTTCACCATTATCACTGCCATTGTTTACTGAGCACTGACTATGGCCTAGGCACTCCACATGGGTTCCCTCATTAGGACCTCACAGCAACCCCACCAGGTAAGTGCTGTCATTACCCATTTTCCAGATGAGAAAATTGAGACCTCAAGAGATGCAGCTCAAAGTTACCAGTTGGTTAGGAGGCAGCTGGTTAGGAGTCAGGTTGTGTCCATGCTTGATGGACAGCAAAGCCACTGCTATGTGTAAGACGACCTTACTATGGGCCAAACTGGCAGCCATTCACCTGTTGCTGGGAATACCGGGGGCAAGGGGTAGAACTCTTTCCCCTGCAGGAGACACAGATTAGAGTCTCTATTTCCTGCCACAGACATGGACAACACAGGCAAGAGAGGACCTGAGTCCGGAGCGGCACATGCTCCTGGGGCTCCAAGGACAGACTGACATGTTCATCTGGGGAAAGCAGGCAGGGCTCTCCGGAGGCTGCCTGGTCTGCCCTGGATCTGGGGAAAGGTACAGGGTTTCCGTGGGCGAGGGGAGGAGAGTAGAGAACGATGGGGGATTCTTCTCCTTTCATAGGAATCTTATGTTCCAGTGGGGAGAGACGGGCAGGAGCTCGGAATTCACACTCCGTTTACTAAGAATTTCAGGAAAAACTGGTTTAGCTTGGCTGGACCGAAGGCAAAGATCAACTGGAGGTCAAAAGCAGGGGGAGGGGGCGGTAGGACATCCTGAGGAATTTGCCCCAATTCACAAACCCTCTCTGGGTTCAGGCCTGTGTCAGGCCCTGAGACACGGAGATGAGCCAGAACTGGGGGGAGGTAGGCCTGACAGCATTTCTCAGGGCTAGACAAGGCATGGGCCCTAGGAAAGAGGAATGCTCTTTTGTGACCCTGGGAAACTACCTCTCCGGAGCTCAGATGCCAGGCTGGGCAGCGGGGATGCATTCCTGTTCAAACACCACTGGGAAAGAAATGTTGCTCTAGAACTTCTCAAAACCAAATTTGCTTGTGTGTTTGTCGGCGTCAGCATCGAAATCTAAATCAGAAATTTAAAATTCTCCTAGACTTCCTAGATCCCTGAGCAGCCATTCGGGACCCCCCTCCCCATCCTGGGGTTTGCAGGCTCCGGTCTGAGAAAGCGTGCGGTATAATTTGAGAGCTGGTGCCACAAAGAAACTCTAAACATACTTCTTAAGCCCAAGGCCATGGGAGAGGGTGGTATCCCCCACCTTTTTTAACGAGGACCCACTTTCTTTGCTTCTGGAAGTCTCGCTGAGCCCTAGTCCCAGGCCTTACTGCCTCCTCATCCAGTTCACTCACACCCCCTGCAAGCAGCCCATCTCCTGATCATGCTACTCCCCTCAAGACCCTGCTGTTGCTCCCCAGCACCCTCGGGGTTGTATCTGAACCCTTAGCTGGCTCAGAGGGGGCCTCCTTACTCTTTGGGCCGCAGCCTTCAGCCCTACCCTGCACTCTTAGCTCCCAGCCACACTGGGACAAGGGGTCTGACTCAGCTTCTGGGCTCTTCCCACTGCTGTCACCAGCCAACTTCCCCTCAGACGATCCTCATTTGTCTAACTCTCTTGGCAGATGCGTCTCGGCTCCCACCATGGGGCAGGCCTGCTGATTTGTTTCCCACCTGCAGCACAACCCTATAGTCAAGGCAGCCACAGCCTCCCCGGGCGGTTCCTGCTTTGCCTTGCAAAAGGCAGAGGCATCACCTGGGCCCCAGCACCAACTCCCACTAAGCCCTCCTGCTCCAGATGTGGGGTTCTTTGAGCTAACTGCACATCTATTCACCAACCCTGGTCAGAGCACGAGGGGTCCCCAAGAGCATCTTGCTCTCCCCTCCCCTGCCCTTTCCACAGAGTGAGGCATATGCACAAAGAGGCCGAGAGTGGCAGGTAGCATCAGGGCCTGGACTAGGACCTGAGCCTCCTGAGTTGTGGCTTGATGCTCTCTCAGCCCCTCCAGTCTCCCTCCCAGGCCTCTCCACACTCCACCCAAGGGTGGCCACCACAGTGTGTGTTCTGCCTGGGCTGTGAGGGGAGGTGGGTGTGCACACAGCTCACTCCTAAAAGACTGCATCTCTATTGGGAGCAGGGTGACGACACCTCGGTTATCAACCCCAGTTCCCAGGGGCTCAGAGAGGTCAAGTGCTTTTTCTAAGCTCACATGGCTAGAAAGTACCAAAACTAGAACATGAGTCCAGGTCTTTCTGATCCAGAGCCTATGTCTAGAAAGTGTGGTCAGTTTACAGGGCCTGTGTAAGACCAAGGTGCACTCACAGACTGTGCTCTGACTTATGAATGTTCTGGGAACCCCTGGTGAGCTGAGAATACTCCCTTGAGAAGGTGAAGAGAGCGTCCCATCTCCAAGTTCTCTGCCCCCAAGGCCCAGGAGTAGCCAGGCTCTCTGTTACCAGCTCGGCCTAGCCCTGGGATGCATGCCCTGCTTGGCAAAGCCCCTGGGAACATGGCTCTGGCCAGCCCACCCTGCCCTGCCCACAGGTGCCCTGGGACAGAATGCTCATAGGACGGCCATCCCAGGCTGGAGCTGAAAATTAAATTAAAACCACGACAGGGACAGTTAATTAAAGCAGATTAGCGCGAGACTAATTAGGGACACTGACACTGGAACCATCGCACTCCAAGATGTTAATTAGCTGTTCATTAATGTCAGCTCCCTGTTCAAGAGAGAAATATGAACAACCCTTCTCCGGGGCTTCAACCCGGAGCTGAGTAAACAGGGGCAGCTGCCCAATGGCAGCCTCAGCCTCCACCCATCTTCCCTCCCTCCCTCTGGCCCTGGTATATGCCTGCTCCCTTTGTCTCCCTCCTACCCCAGTTTCTGAATGTTGGCACTGCTAGAGAGACCCTAGACCCACAAGAAGGAGGACCTCAGCCAGGGCCAAACACACAGAGGTCTGGAAGAAAGATGGCTTATCTGCCCTACAAGCCAGTTATGTACTCAGGGAACCCTCTATCTCTGCCTCCCCACTCTTTGACCTGGGCTAGATGGAAGCCATTCTTCATTCCTTCCCTTCTTCTGCCCCTCTAACCATTATCCCATCCATCCTTCCATCCATTCATCCATCCATCCATTCACCCTTCAGTCTGTCCATCCAAACATTTTATATTTCCCATATGCACAAATGCACACACATATTCTGTGTATAATTTCCATCCATCCATTTACCAGTTCACCTAACCTTCAGTGTATCCATAACTGTCTGTTTCATCCATCTATCCATCCATACATTCATCTGTCCATCTATCTGTCCAATCATGCATCTACTCATCTATTCACAAATCCATCATTTTTACCCATCCACAAATCCTTTTTTCAAAAACCTACCTTCCTATCCATCCCCTCCCCATATTTATTTTTCCCTTTGCTGATCCATTCATCTAGTCACTCATCTAGCATTAATCCATCCAGTCACTCTGTTCACCCATCCATCAACCTATCTTCCTACCCGCTGATTCATCCATCTAGCCAGTGAACCTACCAATACATCTGAGTCTTCTATCCACAGACACCAGCCACTTACCCATTCATTCACTCACTGTCATTCCTTCAATGCTGATTCTTCCACCTACCTACCAATCACTCATCCTTCCATTGCCTTTCATATCCATCTACTGAACACCTACTGTGTGCCAGGCACTATACTAGGTACAAAGATAGAGGAGGAAATACAAGAATATAGAGATGAGGAAAATCTTAGATGGTAGAATCCATACTCTTTTTTTTTTTTTTTTTTTGAGGCAGAGTCTCATTTGGTCATCCTTGGTATAGTGCCGTGGTGTCTCAGCTCACAGCAACCTCAAACTCTTGGGCTCAAGTGATCCTCCAATTCTCTTGCCTCAGCCTCCCAAGTAGCTGGGACTACAGGTACCCACCACAATAGCCAGCTATGTTTTAGAGACAGGATCTCGCTCTGGCTCAAGCTGGTCTTGAACTCCTGAGCTCAGGCAATCTACCTGCCTTGGCCTCACAAGATGAGAAAACCAAGATTGAAGGAGGTGAAGTTACTTGCTTAAGGCCCATCCAGCAAATTATTCATCCAGTGTTCATTTAATTCATATTTATTACGTTGTCTGTTTATTATATATCACTTGAGAACAGAGTGACACACAGTTCCTAACTGTATGAGCACCACAGTCTAGAGAAGCAAGAGAAATTTGCTTCTAGTCTAGAGAGCACCACAGTCTAGAGAAGCAATTTGTAAGATGATCTAAATTATTGCTGACCCCTCAAATATACACACACATTTTGTAAACAAATAATTTCAGGGCCACGCATGCACCTTAGGTCAAGATCTGTGACCTTGGTACTGGTTTGAGAGCTATACAAGTAAAGAGCAAGCCTGGTGCTCTATACTTTATAATACAAAAATCAGGAGGGGTCAGTGGAGGCTTCCTGGAGGAGGTGGTACCCAGTTGGTAGTGAAGGATGGGCAAGGTTAGCCAAATGAGGTCAGCTAACCTCCATTCCAAATTCTGTTTTATGTGCAAAGCTTAGAGGAGTGAGGCCATCAAAGGTGCTCTTCTGGAACCCTGGTGGGTCAGTGTGGGGTTGAGAATGGAGCCTGCTGTGTACAGAAGGCAGAATGAACTTGGACCAATGTGCCCTGCCCAGCTTCTCCTAAAACTTAATCAGGACCTGCCTCTGGTCCCACTATCCCCCTTGCTTTGGGAATGGACATGCATGGGGTACACAGAAGTCTCAGTGGCTCATCTCGGGACCGAGACCCAATCACTGCCAGATAATCGCATGGCTTTTCATCCTCTGCCCCACAGAGGGAAAGGGAGCTACATTCTAGGTGTGAACCTCAGCCACATGACTCTATGGGACAGGTCCTTCCTCATTCCACCCTCTGTCTGAGAGTGGGAACGGGGAAGCAGGGAGTGGAGGCCTCTGTGGGCACTGGGCCAGCTGCAGGACGCAGCTGGACAGCAGGCCATGGCAGCACATGACAGATCTCTGGCAGTTGGTCCAGACTCTGGTCTGGATACTGGTGCCTGCCTTGACCCAGGACAGGCCCCTGCAGCCAACACAGCCTTCTCTTTGCTCTTGCCCACTCCCGCTTGCTCTGTGATGGTGGGTACCTGTTCTAGGTCAGTATCCCATCAGGTCAAGCTCATGATGCTGGTTGGCTTTATTGGAGAAAACTAGATATTCCCAGACCAGCAGGAATTTATGGGGCAAGAAGACCTGGGTTCAAATCACACCTCCACCATTTAGGAGCTACACGATCTCAGGGGAGTCACTTTACCATTCTGAGCCTCCACTGTGAAACAGAGTTGATATTAACACCATTCTTGCTTGCTTTTCTTGTCTTCATTTTTAATTTACTCATTTTGAATTTATTTTTAGCATTGCTTGGTAGGCCTTCTCCATCCCTTTACTTTTGATCCTTCCTTCATCATTTTGCTTCATATGTGTCTTTTAAAGATCATGTAGCTGAACCTATTCTATTTTTTACCCTGAGGGTTGCCGTCTATCAGTAAGGGGATATAACTTGCTCACATTTATTGTGGCAGGTGCCTAACAAGGATAATTCTTTCCCCCCAGCATCTCCCAAGGACCTTAGCTTTCTGTTCTCCCTTATCCATCACCCCTTCCACCCGTACCACCTTTGGTGCCCCATACACTTGAGGAATATGACTCTGTTGGCAAAGGTTATGTCTGCTAAGCAAAAGCTACTCTTTGCTTCAGGGTATTCTCAGGATTCCTGACTGCCAGAGCAGGAAAGACCTTTAAAATCCTCAGACCGCAATCCTGAAGGCCAAGATCAGATATCTTTCATATGGATGCTGGGAACAGAATCAAGTCCTCTGTTACTCAACCCCGAAAAAGCCCCAAAGTGCAGCAACCCTAAGGCCCAGGCAAGGGAGAAGAGAAAATGGGGAAGTGAGTGGAATAATCCAAGAACCAGAAGGAAGGTCCCAGAACGTGGGAGGGATAGAGAGTACTGGGCCAAGAAATTGGTTTTGTGATTATTAAGACAGGCTTTTGAACCTGACTCTGTGTCCATTCTCCATTCAAGTCCTGTCCTCTCTCTGGGCTTCAGGTTCGTATTCTGGAATACCAGGAAGCTAAATTCAAGGACTTATCAGATTGCACTATAAAATTCTGTCTAAACCTCAAGAGCAGTGATTTTCAACCAGCATGCCATGGTTGTGCCGTGAGAGGATCTTAGGTATGCTGTGAAAAATTTTAAAGATCATTAATTAAATTATTTTTGAAAGAAGTTCAAAGCTCGGTAAGTACATTTTTTTTTTTTTGCTCTTTTTATGGATCAACATAATTTAAGTGTGCCAGAGAAGTTTAACTATAGGTTCAAGTGTGCTGTGAGATAAAAAAGGTTAAAAACACTGATCTAAGCAGGGTAACCTAAGTCTTTGTACACTCCATGAATCCCAACAATAAAAAAAATAAAAGAAAGAAAATAGGAGGCTAAACAATTAAAAAAAAGGAAAAGAAAAACACTGATCTAGAGGGATAGTTTAGAGCGGGTGTCACTGATGATTGCCCCAATATCTGGTCTCCCCTTGTTCCTCAACAATAGCTCCCGATTATTAGTTGGGCATGTAGCCTTCTAGAATCAAGCCTATATACTTCCTGCCTGTCTTGCAGCCAGGTGTGGTCATGTGATTTGGTTCTGGCCAACTGGATGTCAGCAGAAATGGTAGGTGCAATTTCCAAGAAGTGTCCTTAAAAGAAACATGCATATTTATCTTTTTACCCTTTCGTCTTTCCTACTGGCTGGAAGGTGGATGTGATGGTTGGAGGGTTGGCAGCCAATGTAGGTCCTGAAACCAAGACGGGAGCCTGGGTCTTTGGTAATCATGGAACTGCCATATCAGTCTTGGACTGCCCACCTCTGTATTTTATTCACTTGAGAGAAGAACGATATCTTATTAAAGTCATGGTTATTTTGATTTTCTGTTACTCACAACCCCAACTGATATGTTGTTAAAAATACATGCTGCGGATTCAAACACATTTAGTTTGAATTCCACCAATAATTGGAGTGATTTTATGCAAATCATTTAATCTCTGAGTTTCAGTTTCCCAATCTGTGAAATGGTTATAATAATGCAGATTTCTCAGCATAGTTCCAAGGAGGAAACAAAGGAAGAATGTGAAGCTATTGGTATAGTGTCTGTTTCACCATTAAGGGCTTAGTAAATAACAGCTACTCTTTGTCCTTACTAATGTTATTATCAGCTCATCTCTTCCCTAGGAGCTTGAGGAAAGCTGTAACTTCTGTGGCTCTCTGGCTTTTAGGAGAATCATCTTTGCTCTACATGTGGCATTTTGGGATGGTACAAGTAAGAATGAGGACACCAAGACTCCAAAGCCAGAAAGACGTGGGTTCAAATCTCAACTTTACCAATTATTAGCTGTGTGATCTTAGCCAAGCCTTGCCACCTTCATGCCTTGCCTGCCTCATCTTTTCCTGGGGATGGTGTTTTTTCACTAGGGTTGTTTTTGGTTTCAATCTGATAACCTTGCCGGAGGGCCAGGGGTGGGACTATTGCAGGAGAAATGGGAGTTGTGGCTGATAACCTTGGGGAGGGCCAGGGATGGGATGATTGCAGGAGAATGGGAGCTTTCGGAAGTATCTGTCTTCAGCGGGAAGACACCTGAGTGGGGTGGGTATGACCAGACTGGTCTCAGCTCTTCTGGAGAGTAAAGCCACACCATCACTCATCTTTTAGCCTAACTGGCCCTGAGGGGGTGGTTAAGATGCAGGGAGAAAAACCATAGCTCCATTTTTAAAAAACCCAATCAATTTGCAGCAATCCAAATAAAAGCCATTAGATGTGCTTCCCCACCGGAGATACCCAGGGGCCTCTTCCTCACCAGGCTCCCAGGAAATTGATTGGCAATTACTGACACTAATGGGGGCTGGAGAGGTCTGGTGATTTCCCCATTACTCTCTGGGGACAATGATGACATGTCAAGATCTGTCAGACTAAGCTCATCCTGGGGTGGTCGAGACCCCAGATCTGGCCAGAGATGGGGCAGCCAGCTGGGGTTGAGTCCTCCCTTGGGACCCTCACCCCTTTACTTATTTATAGCTTGGTTGGTCTCATGGTGAGTTAATGGTCCTACTGGGGCGGTGCAGATGGTGGGTCCCATGACAGGAGGTGGGGGACAGGAGAGGTTTCCAGGTCTGCCCTTTGACCTGGATCTGGAATTGCATAAAGGAGGCCTCAGTTCACACAGGAAGTCTGGGGGCAAAAAGGGAAAGGAAGGGTCACCAGAGAGCCTGAAATTGTGAGAGGAGGAGGCTCCAGGCATAGTTTTGAGACAAAATGCAAAGGCGCAAAGACCAGCTGGGAGACCAAACTGTGGGACTATAGAGCAGGCAGGGCCCTCAGGACCTACTTTAGGATTGTTTTTAAATAGATCCTTGGCAGCCAAGGCACAGAGAGGACAAGGCACTGGCCTGAAGCCTCCCAGCACAGCTCTGGGGGAGCCGGGTGGGACTAGACCTTCAGTAGCTGCCCAGCGAGCTAGGAAGGGCAATTTCCCCTGGATGGGGGGAGAGGTTGGGGGTGATCTCTGAACCTGAGGATGGGTCCCTGTGTAAAGGGGTGGGGGGGGGTTGGGGGGGAGACACGTGAACAGAAGAAGAAAGGGGAGGCAGTGGAGTGTGGAAGCTGGAGGAAGGGGTGGCCACCTGTCCCAGTCTTGGGGAAGGCATGGTTGAGGGATGATTCCTGGAGGAGATGACGTCAAAACTGAGCCCTGAAGGATAAGCGGGTGGTAAGACAAATGGTGAGGAGGAGGGAGCAGGGAGAGGGAATTCTAGGCAGCAGAACAGCACTGCAAAGGCTTCAAGGTGGGACCAAGAGCATCCCTGCTGTGCAGCCCAGCTGGCAGGCAGCATGGTGGTGCCAGGGGAAGAGGCTGGAGAGGAGGCCAGGCCAGGAGGTGATGGGCCTTCCTGGTAGGGTGGGAAGGAGTCTGAGCTTTGTCTGTGCATAATCAGGGGTGTTTTAGGAAGATATGCACCAGGACCAGATTTCCATTTTAGAGAGAAGGTTCTGGCACCACTGGAGGACAATGAATCAGTGGGGAAGAAGCAGACAGGGGGTGCAGTCAGCAGGCTGTTGCAGGCAGTCAGGAGAACCATGGTAAGGTCTGCTCTGGGGCAGGGAGGCGTGGGCTGGAGGGAAGGTGGCTACTTGGAAGTATTGGGAGGGAAGATGGACTTGTGGTGTCTGGCTGCACGGTAGGCCTAAGGTGTTGGGGGGTGTCTGGAGGATGTCGTAGGGGTGGGATTGAAGGGAAAGGCAGTGCAGGGCTGGCCAGGTAGGCTGAGTTTGAGGGATGGAAAGGACGAGCACAGGGACTGATATGGGTAGACGGCCAGGCTCAGAGTGGGGTGAAAGGGAGGCAACAGACTGGGGCTCAGATAAGGTAAGTGTGTAATCCCAGGGTACACAGCCAGGGGGGCCCTGCTGGGTTTAACCCCCAAACCTATTCATTTCCTGTCACTCAAGTTGCCCTGCAGGGAAGAGATTGATGGGTTGCCCTCATCACCCAGAGGTTCCACGGGTGGCCCTGACCCTCTGTCCTACCTCCCAGGCCAACTCCAGAGAGCGCAGGGCTAGAGTTCTTTCTGGTCCAAGTGTCAGGCTAGTCCACTCTTGGCTATAGAGATGCTGGCCTTTGACAGACAGGTAGTGAGGTCAAGACCACTCCACTCTGAGACCACCCACTCTGGATGTGAGCGACCTCCTGGCTGGCATGAATTCTCAGGGACCTGAACTTTAGTCACACCCAGAGTGACTGTGGAGGCCAAGCCTGCCTTTGACCTGCCTGCTCTGAGCTCTGGCAGAAAGAGGCTGAGCCTGTGCACCTGCTGGGTAGGTACCTCTCTCACTGGTCAAGGAGCCCCTCAGCAAAGAAATTGCAAGTCCTGAAAATTCTAAGCAGCTCAGGAGCCAAAGTCTCACTGCCTAAAGCATAGATAGGGGCTGAAGATGAGGTTCCCTCAGTGGGCATTCTGAGCAGGAAGGGGCCCATGGCCACAGAGTTGTCTGTATGACTATAAAGGCAGCAGTTTACCCCACCTATAAGCATAGGCTTGGAGCCAGGCAGTTGTGGGTTCTAATCTAGCTGTGTGACTTTGGGTGAGTCACTAAACCTCTCTGTGCCACATGTCATCTGTGAAATGGGGATAAGATCAGTACCTGCTTCACAGGGTTTGTGAGAATTCAGTGAGTTAATACATATTAAAAACAAACAGCAAACTTAGAGCAGTTCATGGTCCAAAAATGTTGCTCGAGAGGATGATGACGATGCCACAGGTGGCCATATCAAAGTCATACTATTCTGGTATGGCTTGGACTGACTCTGTGGAGGGAGCAAGCCTGGTTATCTTTATTCTTGGCTCATTCTTACCCTTGGGGGCTGGTTGTGGCATTGAGCGAGGCTGCCCGTGCACTTGGGCATCGATCTTCCCATCTACCAGGAAAGCATGAGGCATTTAACGCATCAGTCAGCTGCCCGGGGATTATCCCAGCTGGGAGCCTGCCTGCCCACTTGCAGCTCTGCAAGTGGGTCACGGAGTTGGAGGAAAGTACAACTTCTCCGAGGGGCCCCCTGGATAGGGGTAACAGATTCCAGAATCTTTAAACAGTCTGGTGGTCAATGCCCTGGTCAGGAGACTTGGACAGAGGTCCTGGCTTGGCCCCAATACCCCTGGTGACCTTAGAGAAATCACTCAGTCACCAACAGCCTGATTGCTTTTAGAGTTTACTCTGGACAGGAGTAGACCCTACTCCTGTCTACCACCACTGCATCTGACCCTCACAACAACCTGGGAGTAGAGCAGAGCATGAGTCACCATTCCCACTTTACAGAGGGGGAAACTGAGGGTCAGGAGGGCCCCCGCCCCTACCAGCCTGCCCAAGGCCACATTGCAGATAAGCAAGTGGCCCCTCCAGGCCTTGGTTCTGTCTGATACTTCACTCTGGGCCTACCCTGTTCAGTTGCCATGGGGAGTCACCTGGTAGCAAGAAATTTAGCTCTGGAGGTGACAGAGACCTGCCTGCCGAGTAGTGTCTACCACTGTGGTCAGTAACATGAGAGAGGCTGTCAGGCTGCAGGAGAAGGTGCCTCCAGGCTGGGGTGTGGAAGAGGCAGGACAGGAGTTCTAGGCAGAGGGAGGCAGGGGGAGGCAGGGGCAAATCTGAGACATATGGTACGGGGGGTGTAGTTGGCCAGTGATGAGGATTTGGGGGAAGGCTGCTGGAGACGGCAGTGGGGCATGAAGGATAAGAAGCAGGACTAGGAGTGTGACCAGGGGGGAGCTTCCATGGGGCATAAGCAGGGATGGGCCTCTTGATCAACCAGGGCCTTCAGCACAGTGTACGGCTCCTTCCCACTGATGGGACACAATAGGGCTTCCAGCCTGGAGGAAGACCCCTAATTCACACTTACTCAAGTGGCTGAGATAAGATGGGAGAGGGGCAGTTAGATCTGAAGAACAGGGAGGTATAGATTAGGAAAAAGAAACCCAGAAAGGTTAAATTATTGGCCTCAGGTGGCACAGCATGTGAGTGGGAGAGCTGGATTCTAAATCTTGTCCCACTGCTGCCAACACCCACATACCTTCTGCTCCTCAGAAGAGCAGATGCCCAATGGACTCAGTGGCTTCCCAGACGGAGGCCTTGGAGAGAAAGCTGGGTGCTCGTGCTGCCATTGGCTCCGGCGCTGTCCAGGGCAACCAGCCTCCTTCTGACCCCAGACGCCCACGCTGCCTTGGGACCTTTGCCCAGGGTCTGCAGACCACTCTGGAAACTATGAACAACAGCCCTTGCAAAGGTAACAGATTCCGGAATCTTTAAACAGTCTTTAGAGCCTCAAAACAGCTTCCAGGACTGACAAATTGCTTCCAAAATGTTCAAATGCCTTTGGAATCTTTGAACAGCCCATGAGACTTGGATCAAAATTAAGAGCCAAGGAGGGGCTGGGGCCAATGCAGGGCCCAGGCTGCCCATGCACCTCGCCCACGGCCTGAAACTGGGCCGGACCACACCTCAGGACTGACGGAGCAGCGTCACGGTGGCCCAGAATGAGCACTAAACCCAGAGTCAGGGCCCAGCAAGGCTTCATCTGGCCTCCACCTTGATGGGTGATGGTGGGCAAATCATTTCTTTTCCCTGAGCCTTGGTTTCCCTATTCACAAAATGGGGTTCTGGATTCAAACCCAAGCCCCTGCTCCCTGCCTGACCCCTGGCTTTAGCCTGTCCTGATCCCAGGGGTGGGGGGTGGCCAGAGAGGAGGTCCTGGCCTGTGCCTCTGCCATCTAAGGAAGTTGACTTGACCTTTTCATTCTTCACAGGAACTGGATTTAAACCCTCACCCCTTATCTTTAGCAAGTGCTTCTCAGGAAAGAACTCCACGGGTGCCTCACCTGACGTGGCACCCGCCCCAGCACCTGGCAGCCTTCACGCGTGGCCACAGAGGGTGGCTGGTGTCAGCCACCCAGAGCTGTCTCCATGGTGACAGGCATCGAGCCAAGCTAGGCTTTTGAAGAACACTCACAAGGGTGCAAACTTACCCCAGATGCGCCGGTGTGCATTTGTGAAGCAAAACAGCTCAGGCCAGCCCCATGCCTTGTCAGCCACAGCTGCATGACCTCAATTAGGACACAGCTTCTGGGCTGCCGGGTTTGGGCTCCTGCTCCCTCCCAGCCTCCCTGGCTCTCGGACCTAAACCCCAACCTTACAGCTTTAAAGGTAGAGATGCACCTTAGCTGTAGTTGGCTTCGTGGCTGGCTGTGTGACCTTGCACAAGTACATTCACCTCTCTGAGCATCAGTGTTCTCATCTGCAATGTGGGCTTGAGGAGGCTACTATGACACATTGCAAGGAGGACTGACAGAGAGACAAACAGACAGGGCAGAGGGGTGTCTTGGGGGAGGGGTGTCCAGCATCACCCCTGCACAGGTGCACAGGGTGTGCCGCTCTGGCCAGTGTCAGGGTCTCTCCCACCTGCTCCCACCACCTCCCTGTATGTCAACCTGCATTAGAACACACATCACATGGAATGGCAATAGTCTATTCATTTGTTTCCAAATAAACGCTGACACCAGTGCCCGACCATCCTCACTGAGCAATGCCGGGGGTTGGCACTCAACAGGTCCTCAGTAAATAAATATAAGCAAATAAATACACATGGTGGCTATCATTTCTGAGTCTCAGATCTGGGGCCCAGTCTTTGGAGGACCAGGAGGCATATTTCAGAGGGAAGTAGGAGATGGTGGGGATGGAAAAGAATTCTGGTAACTGACAGAAAGGTCAGCCAGGGTGCCTGAGGGCTCTGGGCAAAGGCCTCTAGATGTAAAGAGCCCAACTTCTGTCACTGGAGCCTCTATGTGCTGTGGTCATATGTCTGGTAGATAGTAATGCTTCACCCAAGAAATCTGGGCATGCCTATCCACTTCCTGAGGCCTCAGGGTGCCTGCTGCAGGGCCTGTCTCCCTACTGGCCTCCACAGCTTCGACCTTTTGCCCTCCACTGGCACCCACCTTGGATGCCCACCTTGAGGTCAACCTCCTATGCACGAGCCCTTTGTGCTCCCAGAAGGAGCCATAATGCACCCTTGAACATGTATTAAACTGTCCCTGCCCTTGGCCTCTAATCTCTGAAACTTGACTTCACCCCATTCTGCTTGATCTCACCCTACATCTCCTCACACCCTATTCTACACCTTCATGCCAGACTCCAAAGCACCCGAAAATATCCCATTCCTGCCGTCAGTGCCCCTCCAAGCCAATAGATTCAAGGCTCGATTTCAGTCCTGCCGCTGACCAGCTGTGTGACCTCTGACAAGTTACTGAACCTCTCTGAGTCTGGGTTTCCTCACCTGGGAAACAGGAGGAGGGGAGAACCTGCCTGACGGGTTACTGAGAGGATGAGGCAAGTTGAAGGAGATAGATATGCTTTGTAAATAGAAAAGTACAAGATAGGTGCTGGAGTTAAAAGAATTATAATGGGTTATAATATTGAACAATAATGTAAGTACATCCTATGATATGGCTAATTATAACAAATTACAAGTCATTGATTAAAAGGGTACCAGATGCCAGCAACTAGCTGGGGCTTGTGGTTAACAGAAGAAAAATACAAAATACAGATTTTAAGCTCCTAAGTCCAGTGGGTGTAGTGTCTAGTCATTCACATGTCCCTTGGTCTGTCTTGTTGTCAATCTGGCCATTCTGCCAACACTCATTAGACTCCTGCCAGGCACAGGGTGCTTGCAAAGGCTCAGACAGGGTGAACGTGATGACATACTTGACCTTCACCGTGTTAAAGATCATTACCAGTTACTGTTTATGGAGCTCCAAGTACCCCACCTTGCTCAAATCCTCTTTTAAGTCTCACAGCTATTACTGCCCCATTTTACATATGAAGATGCCAAGGCTGAGAGAGCCTAGGGCCAGGATCCAGCTCCACTTGAATGGCCCTCTTGCCTTGGTGCCATGTCCTTCTCCTCCATGGCTACCCTGATGTCCTCTCCCGCCTGCCTTCATGGGAGGTCAGCTCATCGTGTTTTAAGAGCACCTCACTTAACGCAGCCCCTACCCCCAATTCCCTTCATTCTGGAAGGTCCCTCCCCTAGCTCAGTCAGGTGGGTCTGGCACCCCCAAGTACCACCCTCCTCCCTCTGTGCTTTCCAAGGGCTCATAATTTCCATCTCCATCCGTTCCTGATTAATTTCCTTACAAAATGTGTTCTGTGATTTCACTGACATCACTGCTGCCCACTCTGAGTGGAAGCCTTGCGGAAAATCCCCAGGTGGGCCTGAGGTGCACAACCCACCCTCCTGCAACGGGCTCCAGCCCCACAGGCAGGGCTGCAGCCTCACTGCTCCCTATAAGGCTGTATCCTCTCCCTGGCCAGGCAAGACAAGTGGGGCATGACTGGTGGTGCCTGATTCACTACGGTTTCACATTCCTCCCTCTATCTAGAGAGGTGGATGTGATGCCTACGTTTCACAGGGTTTCAGCAAAGTGGACTGATTTGCATTGGGCTGCACAGCTAACCAGGGCTAGAGCTGGGATTTTATGCTCAGCAGGGCCTCACTCCACTTCTTGTGCCCAGAGTTTTCTTTAGCCCCTTATCTCTCCAACCATGAGGACAGGCAGGCTTGGGACCGACAGCCATGCTGAGAGTGGAGGGAAAAGACGGCTTCCTGCCCTGATTTAGTTGGACATCCTGAGTCTGATGGGGCTGATGTGAGCTGGCTCTGCGGTCCTGGCCATCAGGGTATGAGGGGTCGAGCAGAGAGGCACATGGAGCATTTGGGTCTGGTCAGACTTCACAAATGTGGGATCTGAACTTGGCCTTCCAGGATCTCCTAGGCCAGTAATGTCCAAAGCAGATGATGGCTAGGCCCCTCCTCAGACCGATGGCTTTGGACATAAGATTGAGGGCCCAGGTGATTTGCATACACACTTGGGGCAAATAATCATTCATCTATCCACCTCCCTCATTTTACAGATGAGAAAACAGCGGCTCAGAGAGGGCAAGGGACTGACCCAGGTCACACAGTGAGTGGGGCTGTCAAGCCTCAGATCCTGTTTCTTCTGACTCCTTAGTTTGGGTCCTTGTCATCTCACTCCAAGGGTGGGAAACAGGGCATTTTAGTAAGAGGCCGCTTGGGGGCTGCCAGAGGGCCTCTTATCCAAATAGATACCCTCTTTGGTACATCAGGACGCCTGAAAATCTACTCTCTGAGCTGTGCTTCTTTCCTGGCCTTGGGGTGGGATGACAGGGACAAGGTGACCCCTCAGGGAAGATTTAAGTGACAAGGAATAAGATGGGGCCTAGAAGGGAGAGACAGAAAGACTGGAAGATAAGTCTTCCTTCCCCAGCTCTGCTGGGGTCAATTTTGTCCCTGAATGTGCCCCTTGTCACGGTAAGTCCTTGCACTCCTGTCCCCATCCCCCACGCACTAGGAAATTCCTAACAGGTGGAGATTTCTCTCTCATTCTCTTAGAGAACTCTGGGATGCAGAGGTATAACGGTCACCAGTGACTTTGGGTTTAGTTCCTTCACTGATGTCTGGGGAACTGAGGCCCACAGAGGAGAAGAGATGTGCCCCAGGTTACTGAGTGAGCTAATAATGGCCCAATTCAAGGTAGAGAGGGTGGCAGATGGGTGGATATGGAGCTCCTGGAGGACAGCAGGAGGTGGCTCAGCTGCCTCCTCTGTGCACCTTGCCATCAGGGGGCCTGAGAAACAGGAGAAGCTGCCAGAGGACTGCAGATCCCTAGCCTGGCCCAGTGCCCCCGCTGAGTGGCATTGAGCAGTCCCTTCCTGCCATAGGATCGTGTTGGTGATGGCAGGCTCCTGCTCCCATCTCCAACACCTTCTCCACCTGGCTGGTGTCCAGGTGTCCAGCACAAGAGCTGCCCAGTTCACCTGTCTTAGCCCCCAGTGATCTTACCAAACACCCAGTTGGACTGAACTCTGGGTCACTCCCTAGCACATAAAGCATTGAAGCGTCCATGGTTAATTCTCCACCTGGAATGCCCTTTGGACCCTTCCTCACCTGGCAGATTCCTATTCAGCCTTCAAAGCCCAGCACAAGGTTTGTTTCCTAAGTGAAGCTCTACCCCACCTTCAGAACCAACACGGGCTGGTTAGACCTTCTTGGGCTCACATACCATACAGAACCTTGAACGTGATACTTCCCAGAGCAGGGGAGGGGGACCTCTCATTCTTTTCTATACCTGGTGCAGAGCCCACACACTGGGTTTGCTCTTGCCACTGGCTCAATCTTGGTGCTTAACACAGTGCTATGTATATTCAAAGAACCAGGAGGGAAGTCAGTTCTGGGTTCAAGTCCCAGCTCCCCTGGGTGTGACCTGGGAGATGTCTCCTAACCTCTCTGGGAGTCAGTTTCCTCATCTATGAAATAGGAATAATTATGTCTGCCTTGCGGAGAGACAGTGAGGATTCCACAACATAAGGAGCCTGGCATGTAGTAAACGCTAAGTAAATGAATGAATATATATAGGTTATGTTTATTAATATATCATGTACTAAGAAGAATGAATAAAGACTGCAGTTCCCTAGAAATTTGTTCTCAGGCACTGATCCCTTAGAAAAACATCTTAGGAGGGTTTCCATCTGATCTATAGACATCTCCGCACCCCAGCCTAAGCTGCACTTAATTGTCTCGCTCTAAGGGTGCCGAGTAAATACTCCAGGCCAGCTGGTGCCTGGAAACTGCCAATTGCCGAGGAGCAGCTCGTTAATTTTCCCGTCTCTGCATATAGACCCTGCAGCTTCTGCAACTCATCTTGGGAAATTGAGTGGAGCGGGTCAGGCTGGGGCCAGGGGTCACAGGAAGTGGGGCTGGGGGTGCCAGGGGACTTGAAAGGGCCTACAGAGACACCGCCGGGAAGCTGTCCCGGCTGGAGGAAACAGGCCTGGAGTTGCCGAAAGGCAGACGGATCCCAGGCCTGGCCCAGCCCTGCCGGCTCTGACTCAGCTTTCTGGTCTCCACTGGGGTGGGAGAAGCTAGGGCCTCCTAGAGAGGCTGGACACATGCCAGTCCTCAGGGTGGCCAGCTCTAGGACCACGAGGTCCCATACTAATGTAGGAGAGGTGGTATGGCATGGAGGTTGAGAGTGTGACTCTGGAGTGGGGCTCCTTGGGTTTGGATCCTGGCCCTGCAATGTGGGTGTGTGTTGTATGTGTGTGTGTTACTTTGTGCCTCAGTGTGCCCCTCTGTAAGATGAGAAGACTGAGATTAATATGCATGTCACAGAGCTGTTGAGAGAATTAAACATACATTAAGAGCTTAGAACAGTGCCTGGCATATAAAAATCACGCAGTAAATGTTAAGCTTTTATTATTCTCTTTTCTTCTTCTTTTGGAAGCATCCTATTTAGATGTTCTCATCTGGGAAATGTGAGCCCTGGACTTGACTCTGCGGCAACATGTCAGTTTCACCACCCTGGCCAGCTCCCGGAAGTCTGCCTGTATTTCCTCTGGACTGGGTGAAAGAGGGCTGTGGTTTATTTGCAATGGCCCCACTGGGCCCAGAAAGGAAGAGAGGCAGCCTATGGGCCTCTGACCTGCCACCACTGGGGCATCTCATTTACTCAGCAGCTATTTACTGAGCCATCGCTCTGTACCAGGAGTTGGGCTAGGTCCTAGGATACACTGCTGAGCAAAAACAGTCCCACCTCTGGAGCTGAGAGGGGAGTGGTGCAGTCCTGCATTCAGGGGTAAGCCAAGATCCCCTTCTGGCACCATTTTGCTGTGTGACCTTAGCCCTCCTAGGCCCCTGTCTCCTTATTCACAATGGACACAGTGACATCTTTTCTAGAATTTGCTTTCCCTGCCCCTGACCTTTGGCTAGAATACTCTTGCCCCACTGTCCTCTTTTTTGAGATCAACTATTCACCCTTGAGAACTGGCTGAAACGTTCCCATCTCTCGCCACACTCACTCCCTCCTCTGTGCTGCCTGAGAATTCTGCAGAGCCTTCTGCTACTCCTATGTAAGGGTCTGTCAGTAGCATCTTCCCTTTAATGGGACCACCCGGAGGGTATGGTTGCAGCTGTGCCTTCTCCGAAACACAGGGATTGCCTGGCATGTGGCACAGATGCAGACCACAGGGCAAAGGCCAGCAGGGAGCTGGATCAGCTGCCCTTTCGGCCTCTAGGAGTTTGGGCTCCTCATATGCTTACATCTGACTAGTATGCTCCAAACGTCAGAAGGCCTGATCTTAAATGCAGGTTCTTCCACTTTCTAATCAGGCCTGGCCAAGATAGCCATTTCACATCTCCATCTACAAAACGGGGATGCGTCAGAATTATGTTCCAGAGTCTCTATGCCCTAGTATATAGCAGGTGCTCAATAAAAGACTTTTCTCTCTTTTCTTTTCTTCTTAAGATAGTACTCAGGGCTAGTATCTGTGCCCTACACTGCCCAGGTTAGAGACTAGGTCCTATACAGCAGCTCAAATTCCTGGAAGCAGGGTCCAGAGGAACAGAGGAGACAGAAGAGGAGTCAGAAGGTGGCAGATCCCTCGAAGGTGCTTTAGCTGGACTTGGCACCCACAGACTGTTCCTCGAGGAGTAAGACCCATGGCCACAGGCCACTCCAGGGTCCCCAGCTCTTCCCCTCCCTTCCCTGGCTGGGAAGCGTTCCCATCCTTCCTTTAAGCAGAGGCGCCTGCCTCTTGGTGCTGCAGCCGGAGCGCTGATAATAAAGGCACCTCTGTGTGTCTCTGGGGAAGTGGGGCTAGGGGGTGGTGGCAAGGGGGGGCCCCCACAAAGCTCCCGCAGCTGTGTGTTTGCAAACAGGGGAGCTGAGCTGTGCAGAGGGGCTGAAAGCACTAATTGTCTTTAATTAAAGGAGGTTGGAGGCAGTGCAGGCTTTGACAAAAGAGATTTCCAGCCTGTTAGCAGCTTCAGCCTGCACAGGGGCTGGGCCGCCCAGGCTCGCCCTCGGCTTTGTCACTGTGGGGCCTGGCCCTGTGGAGGGCACAGCTAACACCTGCCTGGTGAGGGTGGAGGCAGCGGGGGCCAACTGCAGTAGGACCTTACTGTGCTGAGAAGCTGGGCTCCTGGGGCCTGGGAAGACATCCTATCCTGGTGGTGAAGCTGTCTCTCACTCATTCATTCACTCAGCAAGCATCATTGAGTACCCACTTTGGGCCTGGCTGATGCTCAGAGCCAGGGGTACAGAGATTTGATAGTCCCTGCTGTCGAAGGACTTTATATTCTAGAGGTACAGCAAGCAAAGACTCAGGAACCAGCTGGCTTGGGTTTGAATCCTGGTTCTGCAGTTTCTAAGTTGTGTCCTATTGACCAAGTTACATCACCTCTCTGTGCCTCAGTATTCCTACCTGTGAAAGGGAGGTGATTAAAAACGGTGGATACTTTATCAGTTGTGTGAAGATTCCTGAGTTATCACCAAATGTTGGCACGGTGCACTTGAGAAGCATCAATGGTCATTGTTCATTTTTTCATTTACCCAAATTTACACCTTGCAGGCCCCCAAGGCACTCAATTGATGGGAAGAACCCTGGTCTAGGAGGCTGGCTGGCTTCCGGTCCCAGCTCTGTCACTTGCTCTGTGGCTTCCCAGCCTCAGTTTCCCCACCTCTATAATGAGGGCTGGATAGGATGGAGTGTGAGGGAGGGCTCTGTAGGCATGGATGGTTCCTCAGGCCCCTGGGAACTGAAACTCCTCTGAAGAGCAGCCTTGCTGGGCTCCAGCTCCCTGCTGCATACAAATGGGCTCAGCCTCCCACCCCAGGCGGCTGCTCTGGCTCACTCCATTCTTTTGTCTTCTCTTTTACCAGGCTCACCCTCAGACACATCTGCAGGCCCCCTGGCAGGCACATATGCGCTAGTGTGTATGCGCTCTCTCTCTCACGCACACATACCCTCACATGTGCACCTGCCTGATTCTCATCCACACCCCTACTCCCACCCAAAAGAACCACAGCCCCTCACTGCCACTCCCCTCCTCAAAGGCTTGCTGACCCCTAGGTCCAGAGTGGGCGGGAGAAATGGAGACACTCACAGCCTGTGATCCCCTCCAGCCAGCTGGCTGGGCTGGGTGGTCGCAGAGGTAGAGAGAGGGGGCAGAGGGTGAGTGCATCTGAGCCAGACTCCTCCAACAGTGGGAGGGGAAGTCTGCTTCTGAAAGGCCAGCATGGGGAAGGGCAGATCTGGAATGTCCACCTTGGGAAGCACTCAGGGAGGTTGGGAGATATTTACCCCAGCCCACTCTGGGTGGTCAGTCTCTTGTTTAATCTGTTCAAGGGCCCTGGTGAAGAAACTAAGTCTCAGAGAGGCTGACTGTGGGTCAAAGACATACAAAGAAGGTCATGCTACACTAGCTACCACTCTATCCCTTAAGAACCCTTTTTCTAAAGTCCCTCCAGAATCAATAGGCCAGGGCCCCTGTGCCTGGCATGGGTCGCACAGATGACCCATGTGTGATGTGATGTGGACCCACATACTCTCTAAGCTGTCCAGGCCTTGGACTGGGTCCCGACCAGTGGCTTCCACTAAGGCCTTAGCCCCAGTGTCACTCAGGACAGAAGTCCTCCATAGCCTCTGTGGGCTGACCTCCTATAACCGTGACCTTGGCCCTTTACTCTGCCCCACTGGCCTCAGGGTCAAACGGGCTCTGATTATGGCTTTACCACTGTGTCCCCAGAGCCTAAGGGGTTGGATTCTCCCATTCATCTGCCCTCCTCTTTCCTTTCATCTTCCAAGCCCACTCCTGAGCACCTACTATGTGTCAGGCCTGCTGCATCTCCTCTGAGCTTCACACTGAGCCCTTCCAGGCAGACTCTCCTGCCCCCATTTCACAGATGAGAAAATGAAACTTAGAGAGGCTAAAGCACCTGCTCAGGGCACAGGGAATTGGAACTGGGGCTATGGGAATCCAAAGCCTGTGCTCACTTTCTGCACGGGCCTAACCTGCTTAGTAAACGTGTGTACAGCAAATAAACTGGAGAATAGGGAGCAGGTGCTCAGCCTGGCTGGGTGATTTCGGCAGTTTGCAGGTAAGGAGATATTGGGGCACAGCCAAGTGTGTACACCCAGCCCTTTGCTAAGGCGGGAGGCTAGGGCTGTTTTCTGATTTCAGTTCAACCCCAGTGTGCTCAACCCAGCTTTACCCTCAGTGAAGCTCTCGCCTGGGCCCTAGTGTGTCCTGCACTGGTGGGTGTCCTCTTAGGGTCTAAGCAAAGGAAAACAGGGATGAGGTTGGAGAGAAGGGGAGAGGGAGAGAGAGACACACAGGGAGGACTAGAAAGAAGAGGACACTGAAAGACCAGGGTGTGAGGGGACCTAGAAGACAAAAGGAAGAAGGAGGAGTCAAGTTCAGAGGGTGTGGGGTGGGGAAGAGCTGCAGCAGGGCCAGGCTGAGCCCCGAGAGGCCCTAGCAGGGCAGATGGGGAGGTCCCCAGAGGGGCTGTCAGTTGAGCTGCTGTCCTAGCCCAGGCACCAGCCCTGAGGGAGGGCGGGTAAAGATGCATGCATGAGTGGACCTGTGCGTGTGTGTCAGAGTGTGAGCATGTTTTCCCGCATGAGTGGGTGTGAATGTGTCCGGAATGTGAGTATGAGCATGTGTTTCAGGGTGTGTGTGCTTCCATGTGTGAGTGGGTGTGAGTTTCCATGTGTAAATGGGTGTGAGCATGTGTTTCAGGGCATGAGTGGGCATAAGTGTGTGTTTCAGGGTGTGAGTTTCTATGTGTAAATGGGTGTGTGTCCTTCTGAATGTGAGCGGGTGTGAGTGTGTGTTTCAGAGTGTGAGTGGGGGTGAACACACATTTCTGAGTGTGACGGGATATGTGTGCTTCCAGGCCTAGGCAGACAACGGTGTGTGGGAGGCTGACTGGGTGCCTTTTCTTGATCTCTTGGGTCCACTCACCCTCCCCATTTTGTGTTTGACAGAACTAAGCTGAAAGACTAATTCATAGTAAATACACCTTCGCTGGCAAAATGAAGGGCCGTGCAGATTTGTTATGTTTTCTTAAGGCAACAGGTAAGGAAAGAAGAGTTGATTGATAGGTGCTTGGTTTTCTCCATCGGCCATCCCCCAGATACTCCATCTCCACCCCCCACCCACCTGCTGAGTGGCTGCTATGTGCTGGGTAGGAGCACCAATGAGCGATCACCCAGCAACCACCCAGGCGGCCTGAGTGACCCACCTGCACACTGGGGGGTGAGGTGGGAAAGGTCTAATGGGGTCTTGAGTTTAAATGCTAGGTCCACTGCCTGTTGGGACCTGTTCTCTCACTTGCTCTCTGGAGTAGCTGAGGATGAGATAGGGTCTGTGTGGTGCCTAGCATGGCTAGAGAAATGCGAGATCTCCAAAGGCCTCCTAACCACTTTCTCTAAGCAGCTTCTTACTGAAGATCCTGAGCATCCAGAGGCTGCCAACCCTCCAGGCCCAGGAGGCAGCCACAGCCCCCCAGGGGCACTGGGGTGGAGGGCGGGTCAGCCCCCCCTGGCCCTGGCAGATGTGGGATAAGCAGAGAAGCCGGACTGCTCGACTACCCAGGGCCTCCTCAGGCTATTCCTGCTTGGCCTCCAGGCCTCCCTCAGACTTTCCTTCCTCTAGGAAGCCCTCTGGGCCTCCCAGGCTGAGTGTGGTCCCACTGCCACCTCCTGGTCCCCCTCCTGGGTCCTCACAGTCCTCGCTCTCCAGTTTACACACTTGGCCTCTGTGCATCAGGGCTTCCTTGTCTCTTCACACCATGAGCTCCCAGAGGCAGAGGCCACGGGGGACGCCCCTGTGTTCTGGCTCAGCACAAGGCTGGGCACACAGTAGGCTCTGGTATTTCCAGAGTACCTGGCACACAGTCAGGCTGTATTTTCCATGGAGCTGCTTTCCCCAAAGGTCTGACCTTCCCTAATCTGCTTCTTTGGACTCCATGTCTCTCCTTGGGAAGGGGCATGAGGGACTCTCCTCACTCTGGAAGTCCAGGGAGTTGGGGGAGGGGAGGCTGGGTGACACAGAGGATAGAGGTGCATGGTGGGATGGGAGGTGGGGATGAGACGCTCAGCTCCACCAGACTGCCTTTGCGTTCTTGAGACAGACCTTTCTCCTCTTAGAGCCTCTGTTTCCTCAGCTGTAAACCAGGACGGTAACTTTCATGGAGGGCCAGGGAAGGGCGTAATCTTTGGCCTTAGACTGGTGGCTCTGTCAAGGGGTGGCTGGCAGTGGGATGTTGTTTAGACACATCTCTCAATGGCAGTCCCCTCCCCATTCCTTGCCTCCTCAATCATATGTAAAGTATTTTGCAAATGAAACTTCATTACCCCACCCCTGCAATCAAATCAACCTCCCAAAGCCCCTCCCAAGTGGAAACTATGGCACCCCCACCCCACAATAGGTGGACCGGAGTTTGACTGCTAGCTCTACCCAAGCCTCAAATTCGGAATCAAAGGACTCAAGTGGGCCATCATTTCCCCATGCACCCTCTTTAGGCCAAGGCCAGCCAGCGCCCCACCCCCTCTTCCTGGCTTCCCCAAGCTGGATTCAGCATTGGGCAGGCCTCCTCCCTCACTCTCCGCCGGGATGTGACATTCACCACCATCACTTCTGGTCCCATCTGCGAGCGCTCCACCCCCGGCAGCTAATCCCCACAAAGCCCCGCGCAGGGCCCAGCATGACAAGCAGCCCCCGCGCTGCTTGCAGCTCGGCCGAGCGTGCTCGGAAGGGCCGAGGCGGGATTCGGCGCGGCTGTCACTCTCTCCCTCCGCTCCTCTAATTGGATTCCCAACACGCAGAGGTCAGCAGAAACGCTGGGGAGAGGAGAATCAAAGGGAAGGGGCGTCTGGGAGATAAAGAGAGGCATTCTTCCCGGGCCACAAAGACTTGCAGCAAGAGGGGAGAAGGGGACCCGGCGCGGGGCTGCCCATATGGAGGGGGAGGGGAGGGAGAGCAGGCGGTAGAGGCTGAGGGCCCGGTGCCTCCAGGCAGCCGTCTATCCTCTGCTGGTGCAGGTCCTTGGGCCTGGATGCCATCCCAGCCTGAGGGGTCTGGACATCCTTCAAAGCTTGGCCTCCTTCTGCCACCTGCTCTCAGAAGCATTCCTGGAATGCAACGGGAAGGCTCAGGAGTCAGCCAGACCTAGATCCCCATCCTGGCTTGCCACCTGCTCCCTGTGAGGTTCCAAAAGTCCTCACAGTCCTCTGGGTCTGTTTCCTCCACTGTGGAATGGGGGCAAGACCAGCTGCCACACAGGGTGGTGGCCAGGATGAAATAGAGGGACTTCAGCAAAGTCTGTAGCAGGGGACCCACTGTAGGGGGTAGCTCCTGTGGACTTTGCCCAAGCTCATCCATTAGCCTGTCCAGCAGGGACACAAGCCTCGGTTCCCAGGAAGAAGGGGGAAGTGCTTCATATACATAACACTGAGACAAGAGATGGGCATGACAATCCCCAGCTTGGCCTGGGACTTCACCACGCACCTTGTCACCCTGTGCCTCTCTGGCAGAGGAAGAACCTGAGGCTCAGGAAGTGAAGGGACATGGCCAAGACTACATGGCTACGAGACAGGAGAGCCTGGACAAGGAGCCTGGCCTCTTCCCCTGCCGCGGGCATCCTGCTTTCCTGAGCAGGAGAAGCAGGTTCTGTGTGTATGAGTGAGTGTGCCCACACAACCAGCAAGGGAGGCAGGCGGGCCAGGATGGCGGCTCCCTGCAAAACAGGCCCTATTTGCTTTAAGAACACCAGAACCGTGACTTTCCTTCATGAAAGAGACATGAAGAGGACCTCAAAGGGAATTTCTGAGAGGCAGAAAATCAATGGCCCTGACATCCTGGCCCCAGAAAGTGTGTGTGTGTCTATTGATCCAGAGTATGCACACACACACATGCTCACAAATACTCATTTTCAAGTGCACGTACAACTGGCTTGATAAAATATACACAGGTGCACACGTATATATCCACCCTGGCTGATCTCCCTGTAGGTGGGTATGCATCCATGCACACACATATCTACATGACCCAGTGAGTGTGCTCCCAGAGTGGTGACATACACACATGGATGTGGCCCTCTGTCACTGGGTTCGTACACTTGTTTGGTGCTGCACACACATTTTTATGCACGCGGTTGTCTGACCCAGCACACACATCAGTGTGTTCCTCCCTGCACAGAGATGTGCCAAGATATGTCAGGCACACATAAATACAGGGGGTAAAGACTCTCAACAGGCTCCAGAGTGACCCGCACAGGCAGGTGCACACACACAGCCGCCCCTGAAATGTACGTACGTGCTCACAGGCCCAGAGACGTTCCAACCACGCATGCAGATGCCGGATCAGTGGGTACCCTCCTGCACATACAGGCACACAAATGACTCCCAGCAGGCTCAGCACACACGCATGCGTACCAGGGACCCTTCGTGCTGACCCAGCACATGCGTGCACATCCCTTCCAGGTCTCCGGGGAGCTTCCACAAACAGACGGCTCTGACAGCGCTGGGGTGGGGGGACAGCTTGGGGCCAGGGTTGCCAGGGATACAGATATGGGGCTCCCAAAGCAATAAGACCTGACCAGGCAGCACAAAAAAGCCAGTGGTCACTCTTGGATCTTTAAAATATTGCTAATCAGTTGGCAATGCCTTAAAGGGAGGAAACTGGAAACCAGCTTCTTGGTTTCTTGGAAGGAGCCAGTGTAAGCCTGACAGGTACCAGGTCAGGCTTGCTAATCCCCCAGGGCAGCAGAATCTCTTCTCTCCAGGGCTGACACAAGGCCCTGGGCCCAGAATATGCTGGGGCCGTCGGGAGAGAAATAGCTCTGCACGGCCCCCAAGGCTCAACGAGGCCACACCTTCTGCTCTACCAACCTGTGTTCATGACAGCCACTTACTAGCGATGTGGCCTGAAGCATGTCACTTGCTTTCTCTGAACCCTAGTTTTCTCGTCTTCAAAAGGGAAGTGTAACAGCAAGTTCCAGGCTACAATCAGCAGAGCTAACATTCGCTGACAGCACACCTGGTGCCAGATGCTATGCCCAATGCTTTCTTTCCACTATTTCCTTGGGTCTTCATAACTGCTCTGAACATGCCGTGTATTATTAGAGATTTTCCACTTTATAGACGAGGAGATCAAGGCTTTGGGACAGGAGTCATCTGTCCATGGCCACATGGGTAGTAAATGTCGGAGCCAATATTTGAACCTAGGCAGTTGGCTCATACCTACATTGCTAAAGCTTTCTGCTCATGGGTGTGTCAGGTAATGTGGGGTCATTGTCCTCAGGTCACAGATGGTCACAGCTGCCCTGATGGTCTCTTGACAGGCACCAAGAGAACCAGGTAGAACAGAATCAGAGGTTATTAGTGCCTAAAAGTCTTTCTACAGATGGTGACACTGAGTTTTGGGGGTGGGAGGAGGTGGGGAATGTGTTCTGCCAAGGTCCCAGAGCAAGTGGGTGGGGAAGCAGAGCCCAAATCTGGACCCAGGCACCCTGACTCTATAAACCGCTCCTGTATTGCTCAATAAAAACACACTAACTGGTTAAAACATGCCATCCCACCAGCACACACTAGGCACCTGCTGTGCGTCCAGGCTTGCTTGTAACTGAAGGGTCATTCATCACCATGTCAGTCCCCTCCCCAGACGCGTACACACTGGCCTGCTATCTAGGAACCCTGCCAGGCATTGTGCCATGCCCCTGCCCTAAGAAACATTCCTTCCTGGAGCAGGGTGACCCTTCTCTCCCCGCTCCTTCTGCTGTTTTCCGAGTTCTGTTTACTCCTTTGAGCCCCTTCGAACATTGGGAAACTAGGAGGACCTGTGGCATTTCACAACAGGGAAACAAAGGGTCAAGAAGACAACCTGGCCAAGTGAGTGTAGTAGGTGGCAAGGGGCAGGGCGGGGACTCTCCTCCACACCAGGTTCCTTCCATCTCCTCTTCTAGCTCTGTGTCTGCACAGACCCAGGCACATGGTGGGAGAAATGAGCCCCATAGCAAACCCTGGCCTAACACCACATCACAGGGACTTTGAATACTGTCAGCCCAGGGCAGGAATGGGAGCAAGGGCGGAAATCATGTTTGTCAATGTAAAACATAAATAAGACCAAGAGATGCTTTTTGAGGCCTCCAGCTCCAAGAAGGATTTGAGATCTTATGGAAATGCTGATTGTAAAGTATAAGGACCCTCCATCTGTGCCTGGAAAGGTCTATTTGTTATGACCATGGACAGACCTGCTGGGCATCCTGGCTATGCTGGTCCTCCAGGAGCCCTTCCAGAGGGAGCAGGAAGAGCTCCAGCCTCTTCAAGGACCTTTGCTGGCAGTTTCACTCACATCAGGGTTGGGAGCATCCAATGTTTGAGACAGGGGTGGGTGAGACTCTGAGCTAAGCACTAGCCTAGAAACTGGACCCAGACACAGAGAAATGCCCGCCCTCAAGCAGCCTACACTCCGCCCGGGAGGATGGCAGTATAGGACACACCAGTAATACACAGTATGTCAGCTGGAGGCAAGGATGATAGAGGGATGTAAAGCTGGGGGGGAGGGAACAGGCTACATGCCTATGTAAAACATGGGTGAAGGGTGACCTCGGTAGGAAAGGTGACATTTAGGCACAGATCTGAAGGTGAGGAAGCAGCCAGTATGGATATTTCAGGATAGGACATTCCAGGCAGAAGAAACAGCCAAGGAGGTCAGCATGCCTGGAGTGGGGAGGCAATGGGAGGGACAGATCATGGGGGTCCTGGGCCATTTTTAGGGCCTTAGCTTTGTTCTGTGTAAGATGAAGAGCGTCAAAGGATTCCAAGTAGACCGAGTAGTCCCAGGGACTCCACAGACTAGAGAAGCAGGGTGGGAGCAGGTGGAGGTGTCCTGGGGGCAGCTGGGCAGGCAAGTCTGGACTTCAGAAGATAGGTCTGGGCTGAGTTAAGCCTGAGGAAGGTATTTGAGGCTGTGGGGCTGATGGAACCAGGCAGGGAGGGAGAAGGGGTGGCCAAACACAGCTCTGGGGCGCTCCAAGGTGAAGCCAAGGGGGAGGTGGACAGGAACTGGCCACAAAGCACCCACAGAGGGAGTAGGAACCCTAGAAGCCAGTGTGGCTCCAGAAGAGGGAGGGATCACTTTATCAAACGCCGCTGGCAGGTCAGAGAAGCAGAGGTCTGGGAACTGCCCATGGGATTGGTAACATGGAGGCCTGAATGACGGGCTGTTTTAGTAGAGTGAGGGGGACAAATGTAGGAAGCATTCACTAGAGCTCTAGGATCAAGAGTCAGCAGAGGGGAGCCATGAGGACCTGAGCCCAGGCAATGCGATCTAACCAACCCAGTGACCTTACTCTAGTCCTAGCTCTGACCCTGTCTAGCAGCGAGCTTTGGGCAGGTCACCTTACTTTGCTAAGCCTTAATCTCCTCATCAGGAGAATGGGGATAATACCCCTTTCACGTCCTAGGGTTGTTAAGAATCAAAGGAGACAAGTGTGAACAAAATTACTAATGTTGAAACACTACAAATATTTTAGCAGGATGAGTACAGGTGTTGGATTTCATTTCTGGCTCCACCATCATTGGCTGTGTGGCCTTGGGTTGGTTATTTGATCTTTCTGAGCTTCCACACCCAATGGATTCAGCAAGTTATTACTCACCGAGCCCAGGGAACAGGCCTGTGCATAGTGAATACTCAATCAGTATGTATTTGGTTCCTCCTGAGGCTCTTATTTCTGCTACTTACAATTAGAGTCTAGCAAGAGGTCCGCAGAGTTGGGAGGAGGACCCACAGTCTGAACACATCATTTTATCTAACTTCTTTGGGCCTCAAGATTATTAATATTTTTTTCTTTTTTTTTTTTTTTTTGAGACAGAGCCTCAAGATGTCCCCCTGGGTAGAGTGCTGTGGCATCCCAACTCACAGCAACCTCCAATTTCTGGGCTCAAGAGATTATCCTGCCTCAGCCTCCCAAGTAGCTGGAACCACAGGCGCCCGCCACAACACCCGGCTATTTTTTTGGTTGCAGCTATCATTGTTGTTTGGCGGGCTAGGCTGGATTCGAACCCACCACCGTAGGTGTATGTGGCTGGCGCCTTGGCTGCTTGAGCCACAGGCACTGAGCCAGATGGACACATTTTGAGGGTATACAGCACACTCCTGGGATCAAAGGCTCAATTGCTTCAACTACAACTTGAACTTTACCTTAGAAACACAAAATAAGCTGATCATTTGTACTCTCATAGTAATCTGAATCAAAAGCACAAAAATGCTTATTTATGAAGTATTTCTGGGAACAAAATATGTATGAAACATTAACTTGTTTTAATTAAAATTTTAACCAAAAAAAAAAAAAAAAGAAATCCATCCCTACTCAAAATAATGGACACTAAACAACCTAGTGCTGAATGGTAGCTACATTAAAGAGGAGATAAAGATGTAAACAAAAAAATTCTTTGAACTAAATTATAATAGGGACAAAAGTTAACAAAATCTGTTGGATGAAAATTCAACCACCAAAAGACAGAAAGATCAAATCCATAATCTATTGAATTGTCTCAAGGAACTAGAATAGGAAGAGCAAACCAATCCCAAACTCAACAGAAGAAAAGAAATAACCAACATCAGAGCAGAATTAAATGAAATTAAGAATAAAAGAACTATACAGAAGATTAATGAAGCAAAAAGTTCATTCTTTCAAAAGATGAACAAATTTGCCTAGACCCTAACTAGATTAATCAGAAAGAGAAGGTAAAGGACTCTAATAAGCTAAATAAAAATGAAAAAGGGAAGGGGAAATTACAAATGATACCTTGGAAATACAAAGTATCATTCAGGGGTATTATTAAAAGCTCTGTGCTCACAAACTTGAAAATGTGGAGGAAATAGAAAAACAACACAACCTCCTAGGCTCAATCAGGAAGATACAGAGCACCTCAGCAGGCCAATACCAAGCACCTGAATTGAAATAGCAATAAAATATCTTCTAATAACAACAACAAAAAAAAAATTCCTGGAACATTCACACCTGAATTTTACCAAACCTACGAAGAGCTTGTACCTATACTGAAAAAATTATTCCTTAACATTGAGAAAGAAGAAATCCCTCCTAACTCATTCTACAAAGCCAATAGCACCTTGATACCAAAGCCAGGAAAGAACACAACTAAAAAAGAAAATTACAGACCAATATCCCTTACATGAATGTTGATGTGAAAATTTTCAATCAAATCTTAGCACACCAAATTCAGTTGCACATCAAAAAAATAATTCATCAAGACCAAGTGGACTTCATCCCAGAGATGCAAGGATACTTAAACACCTGTAATCCACCACACAAATAAATGCAAAAGCAAGGACCATATGATCCTTTAATAGACACAGAAAAGGCATTCAACAAAATTCAGCACTCTTTCATGACAAGAACACTTAACAAAATAGCCATAGATGTGAATTATCTCAAAATTATAAAAGGCATAGATGACAAACCCCCAGCCAACATCATATTGAACAGGGAAATATCAAAACCATTCTGGCATAGAACGGGAACGAGACAAGGTTGCCCACTATCTCCACTTCTGTTTAACACAGTGCTGGAAGTCTGAGCCAGAGCAATCAGGCAAGAGAAGGAAATCAAGGGTATTCCAGTGGGGACAGAAGAGATCAGATTATCACTCTTTGCTGATAACATAATTTTATATCTACAAACCCCAAATATTCAACCAAGAGACCACTGGTTGTTAAATAAACTCAGTAAAGTCTCAGGCTACAAAATAATGTACACGAAATCAATAACTTTCATATATACCAACAACAGTCAAGTTCAAATCATATAAAAATGTAATACATTTTTCAGTAGCAACAAAGAAAATAAAATACCTGGAATATATTTAAATAAAGAAGTGAAAGCCCTCTATATGGAAAACTATGAAGCACTGAGGTAAGAAACTTCAGGAGATATAAAAAGATGGGAAAATATATCATGTTCATTGCCTGAATCAAAGTTGTCAAAATAGCTATACAGCCCAAAGTCATTTATACATTCAAAGTAATCCCCATTAAAATGCCAACACCATTTCTCACTGATCTAGAAAAATTAGTTCTACACTTTGTATAGAACCAGAAAAGACCCAGAATAGCAGATGCAACCTTACATAAGAACAAAGCAGGAGGCATCACCTTACCAGACTTGAAGCTATAAGGCAAGGCTACAGTAACCAAAACAGCATAGTACTGGCACAAACCAGAGGCATAGACCTATGGATCATAGTAGAAAACCTAGAGATGAAATCATCCTCATATTTCCATCTGATATTTGACAAAGCAGATAAAAAGATACTCTGGGGGAAAGAATCCCTATTCAATAAATGGTGCTGGGAAAACCAGATAACCACATATAAAAAGACAGAAAGAGAATGTGCACCTTTCACCACTTACAACAATTAATTCATGGTGGCTAAAAGACTCAAAACTAAGGGATTAAACTGGAAGAATTCTAGAAGAAATTCTGGAAAAATTCTTAAAGATATTGACCTCAGGAAAGAAGATTTCAAAAGCAATCACAGCAACAAATTAGTAAATAAGTGGGAGCTGATTAAATTAAAAAGTGTCTGCACAGCCAAGGACATAATCAAGAGAGCAAATACACAACCCAGAAAATGGGAGAAAACATTTGCATGCTGTACATCCAATAAATGGCTGATACCAGAACCTACAAGAAACTCAAGAAAAACAGCAAGAAAAAAATAAAACCATGACATTAAATCCTGAGTAAAACACATGAACAGACACACACATACAGCCAGATTAGAAAGGAGGGTCAGGGACTTCAGACGAGAGGGGTAAGATAAGACAGAGAAGACATTGAGAACATTAGGAAGCAGTGGACAGAGGGCAGAGGAGAGGGAGGGAGACTGAGTTGGGTGGATAATAAGCCAAAGGCTCCATCCAGGTTAGAGCAGACTGGAAGATAAGCAACTGTTAAATATCAATTACTTATGGTACATATGTGGGAATAACAGCGAGGAAGATGAAATGACCTTTCAGAATCACATGGGAACTTTCCCTGGTGGTCTGAAGGAGGATCAGCTGGAAGTCAGGAAGGAAAGAGAAAGTCTAGAAGTCAGGGTGGGCGTGGGGAGATGAGAGGCAAGCTACAAGGCTTAGTGCTGCAGGCGGCATATTTTATCTCTGAAATGCAATTTGGATGGGGAAAAGATATGTCAGTTGGAAGAGAGAAGTCATGATGGTGACAGAGAAGAAGGGTTACTGAAATCAAAGACCAAACACCAGCTCTTCCAGTCAGGAGTTCCATCTTCCAGTGAAATGCTGCTTCTGCCATTTCAATCGTTATCTGTGCTCCTCCCAAGTGCTCACATTGAGGATGGTAAGAGTTACCCCCAGCACGGGTGCAGGGGACCTGGGTAAAAGTAGGTTCCATTACCCAGGTTCACTTGGACACTAAGGCTTTGTTTGAGTCCTGCTGTCTCCAGCCCTATTCTGTCTTTCCAAGTATTGAGGATGGAGCCTGAATCCCTGGGGCAGTCACATGTGTCAGTCTTTATGTGTTCTTCAGCATCCAGGTTCCTGTCATCTGGATCTTTTCCATTTCCATTCCTTCTCACTCCCTCCTGCTTGTCTTTCTCTTCATAGCCATCCAAGGACCCACTTCTTACCATGTCATCCAGATTTCATCCTTTGTCAACAGCACCTGGGCACAAAATCAAGGTTCAGTCTGGTTGAATGATGTGCAGATTCATGGCTTGAACAGTGACTCAAGCATTGCCATATTCCTGAAGCCCTGGTCCAAGGGAAACCTCAGTGAAGAGGAGGTTGCTGAAGTGGAGAAACTATTCTGAGTCTACTTTTATAGATTTACTAAAGAAATAAAGGAGCATGCCAGTGAATTCCAGATGGAATGTGAGCCTAGTCACTGAACTACAAAGATTCTCAAGGACTTTCTTCTCTTTCTGCTCTACCCAACTGCGTGCACATACTCTCCTGGAGCCATCACTCATGTTGACTCTACAGTTTAGATCCTATTGCAGATTCTGGCTGCCTCTGACTCTTCTCTGAGTGACCAAGGCTCCCCTATAAAAAGCCCCTGCTTTGTCTTATGTGGACTTAGCGCCTGAAGGGCCCTTATTCTCTCCCTGTCCTGTGTGATCCACACTGTGTCTTCCTCCTCTGATTCATCTCCTCAGTTGTCTCTTCCCGCACTGCTCTTGCTGTGGTCCTCTTTCAAACACTGAAGTGCTGTGCTCTGGGCTGCATCATGCTCTGCCTCCCCAGCCCCCATCTACTATACGACTCACACCTTCCCAAGGCTATTCTTTCTGGAAAGCTCTAAATGCTATGATTGGGATTTAGCTCATCATTTCACATCCAAGAAATTCATCCCAACTGAAATCTGAAATCCTACATTCTTTTCTCACAACTTTGCTTCTTATTCATGTTTAGTAATGTGTTCTCTGTCATCTTTCTACCTAGACCCCTTTGGGATGCAGGGCATAGCAGGCTGTGAAACACATTCTGGGGAATCTCTAATAAGCTTCTTGAGAGGAGTTTTAAGAGGACTGGATTTTCTGAGACTCGACAATGATATATATGTACCTTCCCTAGAGGGTGGCGGGGGGGGGCCAGCAGGGCCCAACATGTCTGCACACTAATCATACAATATCAAGGTATCACTGATACTGCAAAGAAGCTTCTCTTAGAAGGCTGCCCCCCATTTCTCATGAACATCATCAGTGTGGGGAAAGCAGAGCTACAAAGGCAAGTTGAGTCTGCTCTCTACTTCCCTTCTCACCACCTGCTGTGAGCCCAAGAACTAGGAAGGTACCCAGGTAGGATGGGGGCTTAAACAACAAATTACTTTATTCCTAAATTACTAAAAGGGGTCACTGTCCAACTCTGTGTGTTTCTCAGTCCCTATGATTTCGATTTGAGTCATCATATGACACTCTCACTGCCCCTTCCTGCCACACTGAAGCCCAAGGCCTGGCTGTCCAGTGGCTCCAGCCCCACACCTGGCCATCTGCTGCTGGTCTGCCATGTCTCCGGATTCTAACCTAAGCCTGTGTAGGTGATATGGATGCGGAGTGAGCAGGAGCAGCCAGGCACTCAGCACAGCGACCTCCTGCCCAATGTGGACTGGTCCTGGTATCTCTAAGTGACCCTGGATGTGGCTGCTGGGAAGGTGGCTGCCTGTCCTGCCAGGTAAAGCACAGCAGTCTAGTAGGACATCATCCTCCATTGGGATGAGAAAGGGCCAGGCCCAAGACTGGACATGGGAGATGAAGGCCTTCAGGCGGGGAAGGAGGCATTGGGAAGGCATGGGACTTGAAAGATGAGAGGGAAAAAGAGAGATTGACTGATTCATTTCTGGGACACTAATTTCAGCAGGAATAAAAACAGAGAAGCCAAGATGTGGAAAAAGTAATAATTAAGGACATGCAGGTTGTGGGAGTTGGGGCTAGAAGAATCACAGGATGGAGGGATGGAATCAGGAATATAGGAAGGAAGGTGGGGATGACCACACATTGAAAGCTGGTGAGTGGTGGTTCTGGCATGCAGGTGTCCAGAGGATGTGAGGGAATTCAGGGCATGGGATGGGATATGGCATCCTTTTTTCCTTCGCCAATTTCCAGAACCCATATCTATCGCCTTGATCTTTTTGGCAATCCTAGTACCCTCCTTCATCCTTTTGCTATGACTTACATTATGGTATTTGAGGCTAAGGTGAGTTTTTGTTGTTGGTTTTTTTTTTTATCTTCCTTTTCTGTCCATGTCCCCACTCTGTTCCATCATTTTATCTATTTCATTGTTTTAGCCACAAACTTTCCACCAGACTCTTTCCCCCATCTCCTTCTCCTTTAGGTGGAGATAATGTATTGATAATTCTGTGAAAATACACAGAACAAAATTTACCATCTTTACCATTTTCAAGTGTACAGTTGAGTGATATTAAGTGTGTTCAAATTCTTATGCAAGCAACCTCCAGAGCTCTTCCCTCCGAACTGAAACTCTACTCCTAAACAGCAAATTACTACTTCCCCTTCCTTTGCGGCCCTGGGTAGGACCATTGTACTGTCTGTATCTATGAATTTGCCTACTCCAGATATCTCATATTAAGTGGAATCATACCCACATATGGTAACTGTCTTATTGTGACTCACTTATTTCACTTAGCATGGGTTCCCCAAGGTTCAGCCATATGTAGCATATAAGAGGGTTTCCTTTTTTTATGGGCCTGAATAATATTTTCTTGTCGGCCTGACACATTCACATTATCCATTCATGCATCTCTTGATGCTGGACTTGCCTCCACCTTGACCTATTATGATTAATGGTGCCATGAACATGGGTGTACAAATGTCTCTTACATAGAGGCTTATATTGTGTGGTTTTAACAGGTCATGTCAGGATATCTCTTGGGTCCACATCATATCTGCTTTTCCATTTGGAATAAGGACCAAATAAGGCCTAGGATCCCACAGTGCCAACCCAGAAGTCAATCTCATAACATTTCATCAAATGATCATCATATTTCATTAAACTGGGGTGTTCATAAATATTAAGATGAATTATAATTGATATACCAGAAGAAAATTATTTAAAACTATAAGTTTATTGGAAGTCTTCCATACTAAAATATGAGAAAGAATCTGTCTCAGAATAAAAGAAATATGGAATATACAACTTAATGGTGATTTCACTTACACTTTCTATTTTAATTTTTATCTTTTTCATGTTAGCCGGGTATTACTATGTAATGGTAAGTATTTGACTTCTCTATTTCCAGATTCAAATGGTTAGCACAGCTCAGGTAGACATACAGGAAGAAGAGAGTAAATATTCTTTGAAAATTTTTCATTTCAAATTATGTTAGCACAGCTCAAGGAGAAATACAGGAAAAAGAAAGTAAACATTCCTTGAAAAATTGCATTTCCAATTATTCATACATAAAAAAATGACTGTGGCAAAGATTTATTTACTTATTGCATTTTACATCACATTAGCTCCTTCAACTTAGTTTCCGTTTATATTTTCTCTTATGAATTTCTTCCTCTTTCAGGGATTCAGAGTCAAAATTTATAAGAATACTATTGGGCCTGGCACATGAAGTTTCTATGTAAAGTTTATCCAGATTGAGTATTTGGGAATAGTAGGGTCCCAGAGAGGAGATTAAATTATTAATGAAAAGTAATAGGCAGGTTAAATCCCTAAAATAAAACATCCTGGGGGGTCCTGCAGATGGCTTTGCCTTTTAGGTTTTTTTCTTCATGTACTTCATATTAGAAAAGGGTTTTTCTTACAAATGAAGTGAATTAATTAAATAATAATTCGGCTTTCTTTATTAACAATATGCCAATGCCAAATTAGATTGCCTGATCACCATGAAGTGACCAGGGTATTCTAGCAAAGAGGGAGAAAGCCAATGATAAAGTCTTAAAGTGAGTAAATGCATGATTTCCGTCAGATTTTGTGAAATAGTAACACAGTTCTCCATTAATGTCTCTTTGGGATCCAGAAGCCCAAATAAAGAATACCTGTAAAGGCAGTCAAGCGGGTAAGGAATCCAGAGGAAGCAGAATCAGGGGGGAGGGAAGACCCTGCAAGGGCCTCCTTCTTTGGCATCCTTACCAAATTATCTGCAAATTTTTCAGACTGGAGGTCATTTGCATATTTTGAACCTTTCTCACTAAAACTCTCCCAGCTACCTAGTTTCTAGTCCACTATGGTCTGTTCGGTTACAGCAAATGTTTCTATGATATCGATGAACTCATTCGTGATTAGTAAACAGGTGACTGGACTTGCTCTGGCTCCCAGGCATGACCTCTGGAATAACAGAAATAAAATTTTAAGTTTAAGGAGGAAAAGGGTAAAGTTCTCAGTCATTTCAGCCCTATTTTTGGAGAAATAAAAAGAGTGCGTGCACCTGGGGTTCCTCCCCAGAGTGCCATGCCCTGAGCTTTGCATGATGCTGGGCCCCAGCAGGTTGCACTTCCTCCTGTGTTTAGAGTTCCTCTTCTACCTGTTTTGTTCAACTCTCAGAAGCCCATATTCCTCCTTGATTGTTTCTGTGCATTTTTAACACCCTCTGAGGTGGCCTTCACCACATGATAATTTGCCTTGCCTAGGCTGTCCAGGTTATCTCTGGAAGTGCAATTACTGTTTTTGTTAGCTCTTTAGTGCCACATTTTGAGTTCATCCCTGATCTTATTTTGACTGTAAGTTCTTGTTCTTTTTAGTGGACATTTTTGCAGAATGTTTTTCAGGAATATGTATTTTGTGTTATAATAGAAATTCTGTACTTTGTACTCAGTAAATGCTTAATAAGTGCTGACAGATTATTTATAATTAACTATCACAAGAATTATAAAAAGTGATCCCAAGGAATGACTGTCACGAGAATGAACCTAATTATAAGAATTGAGTGAGGTCATTTGACTCTTTAGAGTGCAGAACCTCTAAAATTCATTCAAATTTTCATGGTACATTTCTCTCTTGTTTTAGAGACATTGAAGCTAGCTTTTCATTTTCAAGGACTGATGAGCAATGATCCAGGAGTTTTTGAAGTTGAGTCACAAGAAACTCTACTTGTTTTTCAAACCATTTAGCAATTTTAAGAAGCTGCTGGTCACAAAAGGCACTCCCAATAAACTGCAGCCCCACAGGCAACCCCTGGTCTAAGAGTGCCACAGGGATACTCACTGCTGGCAATCCTGCCGTATTTACAACCTGTGTGAGAATATCACTGTGGGTGCTTCATGTTATGTTGTCTTCCGGGATGAACTCCAAGTATAGCACTGCCTCATTCAAGGTGGTAGGAGTGAGCAAAACATCTACTCTAGAGTCAAAAACATTCACAAAATCATTAGCAATGAGGCATCTCACTTTCTGTGCTTTGATGAAATAATTCTCACAGTTTTCCTTTAATAAGAAGAAATTTCCTGAGAGAATTCTTCCTCTCACCACATCACTGAACCCTTCTCATCCGGTTACAGCATACATGGCTTCAATGGATACATCAATGTCACATCTATGACCATATTCTAGCCCATCAAATCTTACCATATTCGATGCCACTTCTGACGTGCACAATATTGTAGCAGACAGTTGAGTAACGGGTGTGGGGAAGGGATATGTCAATTACTTTGGCTCTCTCAGACACAAAGGGGTCACCAGCTTTGGACCAAAGAGATCATACTCACTTGATAACTCTGTACAAGATTTTCCTTTGGAATTCCTATACATCGTTTGCTCACCTCTGTCAAACTGGGGAGTGTGAATGGTTTAAGAGGATCTTGTACTGTGGCAGAATCTTTGCAGTCAGGCCCAGCCAGCATACCCAACACAACTGCAGCATCACCCACGTATCAGGTTAAGATTCCTGGCACATCCATGGAATTCATCAGGAGAATGAGACCATGACGAGAAACTAAGCCATAGCTTGGTGTGATATGCACAAGCACACAGTGGGCAGCAGGATTTCTGGACTTAAGAAGGAAACGGGAGTTTTAGAGAAGCCAGTGGTACTAGAAGCAATTCTCCTACCTGTACCTTTTAGGACAATGTGGTATTTAGAATTTGAGAAGTATTGAAAATGTGTGAAACCGCAGCTTTCTCCCCATTCTATCAGTACCCTGACTACATCTCCAGGTTATATTCAGCTGGCCCATCTTACAGAACTATGTGCCCTTTACTATGCAATGTGGACACTGGGCTTAACAATAAACAGGCTGCAGTAACAGCACCTGGAACCTTCCAGTAAAATCAAATTTCTGCCCCTCAACCTACTGAATCAGAAAATATAGGAATAGGAACCAGTAATCTGGTTTAACAAGGTTTCCAGATGAATCTGATGTACATTCAATTTGATAACCTTGTTCTAATGGTCTCTCAACATCTGCAGTACTGGTATTTGGGAGCACATGCTTCTTGCTGTGGAAGCTGCTCTGTGCACTATAGGATGTCAGCAGCATCCTGGGTCTACCCACTAGAGGCCAATAGTGTGTGCTCAGTTGTGACTCAAATGTATCTTCAGACATTGCTGAATGTTCCCTAGTAGGGCACATTGAGCCAAAATCAAAACCAAGATCACGTCTCTATTTAGACAAAATAATTGGTTCACAGTGCATGTCTAACAAAATTAGACGCATTCCTATTGGAACCTAGAATTTTTGCTGCTTGAGGAAAGAGTTCTCCCATTGTCTGGCTGGTATCATGTGTGCCAAGCTGAAAATTGCTATAGAATTTTTTTCCTTAGCAAAAGCTGTCCCAGGAATGAAGCTCACAAGTGAAAAAACAGATAAAAGAGCAAATGATAAGGAGCAGAGCCAAAGCCTGAATCAACTGTACCTGGGACTGGAACCACCTCTGGATATTATAGTTACATGAACCTAGTAAGTTTCATCTTTCCTTTAAACCAATTGAGATTGAGTTTTTATTTCCCTAAAAGTTCTGATACTACTCTAATCATGGTTGCTTGCACTGGATTTTTATTTCCTCCGTTTTCCTTACTCTTCTTATTCCTTTCCCCAATTTATCACACCTAAACAATAGTTTTTAAGCTTATCATTTTCCAGTTAGTGTCCTTAACTTGATAAACCTTAATGTACCCATGACTTTCACTAGGACTCCTGTATGAATGACTTTCAGAAATAAATGTTCAACCACAAAATATAAGGACTCCCAAACTATTTTTGTGAGAGCACGCATGTGCATGGATACCCATTGTGTGATTTTTGCGAATATGCAAACATGCATAATTTGCCCTTTTCCATGATGAGCATGTTCCAAGATCCCCAATGTGTGCCTGAAACCACAGACAGTATGAAACTCAACTGCGTCAGTTGGACTCTGTTTCTGTTCATGTCTTCCACCCACAGATTTAATGCCTTTCCCGTCTTAGCTGAGTAGTGATCATGAGCTGTGACCATAACTTTTGCAGTTTGAGATGCAACACAAGCATGAATTGCTTCCTCTTCACAATTTTATGGCTAGAATTATACTTATTGAAGATCTTAGCAACCTCAGCATACTTTTTTTCCCTTCTATATTAAGTAAAGAACGTGCACCTTTCACTTAAAGGAAGCACTTCACAGCTGGTCTCTGCCATATTTAAATTGCAAGCATCGCTACTCTTGTGCTTAGGTGCCACTATTAAGCAAAACAGGGACAACTTGAACACAACACTGCAATACTGCAATAGTCCATCTGTTAACTGAGCCATCTACAAAGTGACTTGAAACCATAGATAATAAATGTGTCTCTCTTTTTCAACATTTTAATTAGTAATTTTACATAAGCAAAATAGAGAAAGCGACATAAAGAAGCACCTTTTGCTAATGAGACAGCTTTGAAAAATGCATCCATTCATGATTGAGATAAATTTCAAATATCATCCATAAATATTTCAACATGTATTTCTAAATTATAAATATTTTTATATAACTTCAATTACATTATTATGTTCACCACCTCAAAAGTAAAGAAATAAATAATTCCATTAAAAATTAAGTAAAGGATCTGAAGACATTTCTCTAAAAAAGACATGTAAATAGCCAACAGGTATATGAAAAAATGCTCACCACCATGCATCAGCTGAGATATCTAAATCAAAACCACAGTGAGATACGACCTCACCCTGTCTTAAAGAAAGACAAAATATAACAAATTCTTGTGAGAATGCAAAAAACATTATGAAGGTTTGTCAAAAGGTTAAACATACGATACTATATGACCCAGCAATCACACTACTGGGTATTTATCCAAAGGGGTAAAAAAATCAGTATATCAAAGGGATACCTACCTGCACACTCTTGTTTTCAGAACTATTCACAACAGCTAAGATATGGAATCAACCTAAGTGTCCATCAACAAATACATTAATAAAGAGAAGGTAGCATATATACATAATGAAATAATTTTTAACCATGAGAAAGAATGAAATTCTATCATTTGTACTCACATGGATAGAACTGAAAGTCATTATGTGAAATAAGCCTAGCCCAGAAAGAAAAATATCACATGTTCTCACACCTACATGGGAGTTAAAAAAGTTCACCTCATGGAGGTAGAATGTAGAATGATAGTTAGCAGAGGCTGGAAGGGTTGGCAGAGGGGATGAAGAGAGGTTGATTAAAGGCTACAAATATATAGTTAAATAGAATGAGTTCTCATGTTCAAAAGCACAGTAGTATGACTATAGTAAACAGCACTTTATTGTATATTCCAAAATGGCTAGAAGAGAGGATTTTAAATGCTACCCACACAAACGAATGATAAATGTTTGAGGTGATGGATATCTCAAATGCCATGATTCTATTATTGCGTCTTGTATGCATGTATCAAAATATTACATATATGTCATAAATATATACAATTGTTGTGTCAATAACAGTAAAAAATTTATAAACTGAATCCACATACATTATGAACAAGACAGATAAGTTAGAGAAAGGAACAAAACTTTGTTTTCCAGCCTGAAAATAAATGATTCAAACTCACAAAATTACTATTATAAAAGATATAAAACATTTTGTCATCTTATGTAATATAGAATAAACATCTTATAAAATACAACAGTTATTTTCAATAATAATAAGAAAAACTTTTTGCAAGTTTATAAGAAAATATAAAGTACTGTATTCTGATAAAATACTATATCCATAAAACACTCATAGCAAATATTAGTACTCTTTAACTTTTTTCAAAAAATCTTACCTGATATAAGTAAAAAAAAAGAACGAACACTAGGTATCAGTAATTCTGTTCATCATTGTACCTGGTGATCAAAGGCCAATGAAAATAGGCAAGAAAATGTAATAAATGATATTAGAATTAAAACAAAACAAATGGAATTTCCATATTTAGAGATATTATGAGAGTATCCAGTACACTAAAAATACCCAAAGTATGTATAGACGTTAAACTTAATTTGCATAAATACTGGTAGCAAAGTCAAAATTACTTTTTAATATGCAGTAGACCTCCCCTTATCCACTGTTTTCTTTCTACAGTTTTAGTTGCCCAAGGTCAATTGCAGTGTAAAATTGGAAAATTCAAGACATAAGCTATAATTTTTAAGTTGTCCACTGTTCTGAATAGCATAATGAAATCTCATCCCAGCCACTTGGTACTGACTTACATGTGAATCACACCTTGGTCCAGCCTATCCGCACTGTATACACTACCCATCCATTAGTCTCTTAGTAGCTGGCGCTGCTGTCAGATCAACTGTAAAGTTCTCACAGAGCTGGGTGGTGCTAGACTGGCTTGGGCACCACTGGTTCTATCTGCAGGAGGATGTTCCCTGGTGCTTGGCTCCCAGTGTCAAGAATGAACGCTGGTGCCTGGCTGATAACAAGTGATCACAGATACAAAATGATCACAATCAACATACATTTATCACATTTATTTAGAAAGGACATGAGACTGGAGAAAAGACCCCAAGTCTGAGAACCACCTTCTTTCATAAGACTACTAAGCTAGTTTGTCCCACCTTTTCCAGGGAGGATTGGCCCTGGCCTCCCTCGTTTAGGCTGGGGTTACAGAACCAAACTTCTCAAGAGGTATGAGTCTTCCCTCAAACCTTCCCAAAGAATGCAC